>JARKIB010000305.1:0-156607 GCA_029378385.1 Mycena metata
TGGTCTTGATTGGTAACGTCCTCTGAACCAAACACAAACAAGCTCCGTCTTCTTCTTCCCTTTACCTCTGTGTCCTCGTGTATCGTCGCGGACTACGCTGACGGTGTCAGTTCGGCCTCTTAGCCCACTCAAACCCTCTTGAACTTCGAATTCTCCCCCTCCGAGTCGGATCGGACACTGATCAGTGATTCAGGCTCAGGCTCCAGCCTAGGCCCAAATATCTCGCCGCCTACCGTTCCCTAGCCTCAGGTTCTATCTAGTTTGGCCTTTGCCTGTCAGTCTGGCACATGCATGTATCATGGTGGACAGCTTCTTTCAAGGACACAGTACAGATTTTTCAGCATGATCGGACTGGGGGCGACCGAGGCACTCGCTGGCTCACCCTCGTTCTTTTTCAGTACTACCTCGTTATTCAATGTCAAATCTCGGTCCAATGGGCCGCTCCCGGACCGCCTCAACTTGAGGGTGGTTAAACACTTTCCCAGGCACACAATTGGGAAGTCGCGAGGAAGAAGCAGAAGAAGCAGGAATAATAACGGAAGGTCTGAGGATCTGCGCCCTCTTTTTCTATCTTCGCTTGCGAACAACAAACACGCTGTGCGGAGAACTCCGATGGCATCTGGTCTTGACCTGGGATTCCCCACTCACGTATATGAATCGAGGCTATTCTGAAGATGCTTTCTTCATTTGCCATGTCCTTCAGCAGTCTACAATATAACCTCTCTTCCATGCCACTCATACTTCAGGACGGCGACGACCAATTCCATCAATCGACTTTGCGACTTGAAAAGAATTTCATCGATACTCCCATCCTCTTTACCGAGGGTCAGTTTGCTGGCAGATCTATCCGTGCAACCTTGGAAGAGATTCAAGCAGCAGGGAGCAGCAGAAAGTAAGTCGAAGGTGCTCTACTTCTCATCGCTTGAACTGCGGCAGGACGGTGACCGTTCGTCGGGGGGTAAAGGTGGATCGGCGTCCCCTAGACCCTGCGCCCGGTATGATTTATTCCAGTCGACCCCCACGATGCTTACCCTTGTTTTAGTGGCCTACCTTCGCCTGTTTGAAGTATTCAATGTCGGTACTGCCGGCGAAATACAATTGGAGCTCGATTATCAGTAAGCGTACCCATTTCTAGTCTGTACACGTGCTCCATTCATTCGACAGCGGCCTCGATATCTCGGGTTTCACGTGCACCGTAGACCTGTTCTCTGTCCCGAAACCGGAATCCACCTCGTCTGCCGCCTTCGAATGGCCGGAGCCGGAACCTCTCACCCATTTCCCTCTCGGTCCTAACAGCACCCCGCAACAAATTGAAGTAGACCCGACGTCTCCTGTGGAAATGTAACAACAAAATTAGCTGGCAATACATTCGTTCAAGCAGACAACGTACCGTGGATGGAGCGCCCTGCGTGTCTCTTGTTCACATTTTCTGTCAGTCACTATCCTTATCCTTGCTCGTGTCTACCCACCTTCATATCCAGGACCTTGCTGTCAAAGCGGAAGGATATTTCATGCTGCAGTACGCCGCGTCGCTCTTTCTCCCTCGTCTCCTCATTCTTCTTCAGGTACCGATTTTTCGATCTCTTCTCCACGACGTCAGAGCACGCCAATCCGACGATCCAGGCGCAATGTCAAGGCGCTCCCTTCCGTGTCTATTCCGCCAAGGACGCTCCGGCCCTCGGGCCGTCGACGGAATTATCTAAGGTCGGTTCGGAGTGCATTTTTCATCGTGTTAACCAAGAATTATTTCAGCATTTGGCGCGCTACGGCGTCCGCTTGAACATTCGCAAGACGGTCCGTAAACGCACTGCGCATCACGATGGAAGTCCCAGTCGGGGATTACTGCATACAACCCATCGCCTGAGCGATAAAAACATCGCCAATGGCGATGAGGAAGGATACGATGATTGAATCGAGCTCGTGGGTAACTTTCTGGGTCCGTATCGGGTTTGACTTCACGAAAGATTATGACAATCGATGGATATTAATCGGTTTTCTTTTGGTGTCCTAAAAGAACCTTCCCTGCAACGCGTACGGCGCGATTGGGTCTTGCACGTCCAGTCTAAAACATTACCGGCCTTGCGTGGACGTGCATCATCCCTTCAATACGTGCGCTTGATGTCTTTCGGCATTCACCTCGCAATAAATAACAGTGATACCCGCGGGGCGGATGTGCGTAGCGACTTGAATGGGTTCGCGTTCAAGGTAACTTGGCGGGAACTCTGCGCTGTTAAGGGTAAGGGAAGGGATACAGCAATGAATTTAGAAAGGACGCAGATGACTGGATTGCGAAAGGGCAATCGGGGCCACTCGCTGGATCGTAGAGGCAGGAAGAAAGATCGAGGTCGTAGGAGCGCTGAGGGAGATCCCACTGGAGCGCAGATCAAAGGGCCCACAAACTAACAGGAAATTTCAAGTTCCTGCTTAGATTAGAAAAAGTGACCACTAAACGCGCGAAAGGGGGAGCGCATTTTCGGGAATCATCCATCAATATGGAGCAGCCGAGAGACAGTTCTGGGGCGTCCTGGAAGGCTAAGAGCGATATATAATCCCGAGGCCGACAGGTTCAAAGAAGGGGTTTACGCAAGTTCTGCATTAATGTAGAGAGCAGGAGCGGTAGGGGAAATACCAGGAGCAAGCCGGGGTGATCCGAACACGCATCAATTCTTGTCCCATTGGAAATGGCTATGCAAGGTGATGCGTTGATGCGACGTCGGCCTTGTTCAGCCGTTTGCACGATTTTCTTCACGCTCACGTGTTCATGCCGGTGAAGCCGAAGAGCCTGTCGGTGCCGGAGTACTTTTGGATCAGTACGGGCCGACATTCAAAGGTGTGGCCCGACGTTGCCGACGACTTAACTTGTCGGCCCCTCACTGCGTTCAGCGGCCGCGTCGACGAACCCCTGTATACTAAACTGGACCCTTTGCCGACCCTTGCCGACCATGGGAAACAGGCCCTTGCCGACGTCAGATCAGCACAGCTGTGCTGACGTGACTCGACCCTTTGCCGACCGGCCGTCCCCAAGGCTGTGCCTCCCTCTGCCTCCCGCCCTCCCACAGAGCTCGCCCACACTTGCAGACCTGTCCGCCACTTCGCCTCACCACGCCGAGCTACCCCCGCGTACCTATGATATATTTTGGAATATAATGTATCAAACTCCGCGGTGATTCACCGATTAAATGCGGCATCTAAGCGGCATCACACAGTTACGTACACGATTTCAGACGCTGTCCAGCGTTGGTTCATCGTTGGTTCATCGTCTTGTTTAAATGGTTCAGTGTTGGTCGAACTTCAAAAGTGGTATTTTGCTCATGTGGAAAGGTCAGTTGAGGTCCACCGAGGTCCGCAGAGGTCGGTGGACACCCGCTGTGCGGACGTCTGCCGCCCGGGGTCAGCACAGCCTGTGTCGACGAACCCTCTGAACGCAGTGCCTATGCAAAGGCTACTTTGGTTGTTCCGGATTCCGGCCCGGGCAAGAAAAAAACAACTGGTTTTCACGGAATTATGCAAACGGCTGTAAGCGAAAGCGCGCGCAGCAAAAAAAATCCCGAACGGGAATTGCGCTGTCAGTGCGCATTGCTGATTAGCGGGGCTTGTCCGGGAAACTTGAACTTCCACAGTAACAGCCTGAGTACAGTACGTCGGAAAACAATTAGCGATCTATGTGAGCGCTGCATGCGCATATTGGTCGTCTCCGTTGTTGTTCTGATTTAGACGATCAGATTCCGCAAAGATTCCGAGTTATGCTATCCTTCTTAGTCGATTCAACAGCTTTTTTCTCAAGCGCACCACCCACCACCACCACCACCACCGCAATTAGGTTCGAGCTAGATCTCTGAGAAAAAGACGGTCTTCTCGGTCAATGCGGACGCAGGGAGTTGAACCCTATGGCTGCTTGTCACTTATTCACCTTCATTCCGTGCAGCAGTGCACTCCGCACGACACCCACGTTTTTTCTTCACAACCTCCGTGTGTGGGTTACTCTGATTTTCTTGTATTTTCGTAAAACAATGGCGACAAAGCGTATGCGGACGCAAGGAGTCGAACTTCGAACTAGCCGCTTGGAATTTATGGGCGGGATTTGAATTCCATGCAACAATGCCCCGTGCACGACGGCCCCTTTATGCCCTCTTGCGACCTCGGTGTGGGGTGATTACTGTATTTTTCTTGTATTACGGCGGGGTAAAAAGAGATTGTGACTACCATATGCAACCGCTGGGAATCGAACCCTGTGGCTGCTTGAAACTAGCTTGAAACCGTTGATTTGTGTGCAGCAGCGCACCGTGTTCTCCCTTCGTTTTCATTCTCCACCTTGATTGAAACTTGAAAGCGAAGGGAGAAAAATCGAACTAGTCTCGCAATCATTAATCCCACCCGGCCGATGAATCGATGAAGCATGAATGGGAGCTGAGGTTACCGTCGCACGTGGGGAATGCACGAAAAAGCATTTGAGATTATGACTCTCATTCAGGCGAACGTGAGGAGTCGGACCCCGTAGCTACTTGCGACACTGTCACAGGAGAGCTCAGCTTGATTCGGTGCAGCAGTGCACCATGCACGAGGTCTGCTCCCTTCGTTTTCATTCTATGGTAAGTAACACTTTTTATTTTACTGTTCTTACCGAATTGAACTTTCAAGGCGGAGGGCGAGATTGAACCACTCCCTAAAATGATCGACCCACCGCCGATAGTACTTCTTCTATTATCGTTGCACGTGTTAACGTGCGCAAGTCGGAAGGCGCAAAAATAGTTGCTCCGGAGTCTCCACATCATCTTCCGGGGCAAGCAAATGAGGCGCCGTAGCTGCGAGAAATCGTCCGGAGCTCGCGGTCATATATAATGCAGCGGCGCACCGCGCACGACGTCCGCTTTCTCCCTTCATCCTGGGTAGGTGATGTGTTTTCTATCGTTTTCTTGCCAACCTGATTTATGAAACCCAAGTAAGTTGCTTTCATTTTGCGAACCATTGGCGGTCAGACCGACCGAGGCATGAATTCTGGAAACGCACACTCGTGCAGAGTCTCCCCATATTCGGCCCTCCAAGTTATCGGAGAGCCGCCTTCAAAGTTCAGACTGTGCCTTGCCTCGTGTCATGTTCATTATTATTCAATCCATTCTAGTGATTCGTTGTCGTACATTTCAAGTCGTAAGTACATTTTCATAAGCATCTCGGAGCTTATCATCTATAACTACCAACCTTCCTTTCAATCATCATTGCGCTCGGGCTCCCCCAATTGCAACTGCTTCTCTGCATCGTCCCCTCCCTCTGTGTCATTATTTATTAGGGTGCGCTCCCCCGGCTCGCGCGGTAGGATAATATTCAGAATCACACCCACGATCCCGGCCGCCAAAACTGACAACGTTATGTAAGCTCAAACACCCTGAAATTCGAATAAAGTTGGTGTGACTTACATGGCGTGCTGAGCACAATCGTTATAGAATCAAAGAACCCCTGCAGCGCGCTATTGGGATTCTTTACGCGATCGAATAAATGCGTGAAGAGCTGCGGGACGAGGAGGTCGCCTATGCCGAATGAGAGGGCGGCGGCCAAGACGAAGCGGTCGCGGCGCGTGTACTGCGCGAAGGAGAGGACGCGAAGCCCTGAGACCTACAATATTTTACGATTCAGCGGTATTGGGGTAAGGGGGAGGGGGCGTACCGCTACACTGGCGAAGAGGAAGGTGGTTACGCCCCCGAGGACAGAGTTTGGGACTGGGGTATAGGTATATATCATGAGCAGCTATTACAGGAAGTAGGACTTACTTGCGAGCAGGGCCCCGGAGATTTTACCAAGGATGCCGAATAGTATGAGGAAGACGCAGCACCAGCGTCCCGCCGCCCGATTCGCACATCGAGTAATGGCTATCACGCCGTTGTTCTAGAGAAGTAAATTCCCTCGTCAGTTCCCACCACCGACTTGCGTCCTGCAAATCAGAGCATAGAAATTTGTTACCTGCGCGAATATCGACAGCGGCGTAACCGTAAACAACGCCGAGAAAAAACCACCGAGGGCGTCGCTGAGGACGCCACCTTGGACGCGGGAGTCGAATTCGAGGCCGCGGACGTCGACGCGGGAGACCTCGGCTGAGGCGGTGATGTCGCCGATGGCTTCCATTGCTAGTGACACTACCCAGGGAGTTGGTTAAGGACATTCGAACCAGGAGATTTGGAGGGTACCATAGACAGCGAGCACTGTGAATGTATATGAAGTCAGGAAGAATTCTGGAGGATGGAGAAGGACTCACTGGGAAGGATGGCCGGAGGATAAACTCCGATTTTAAATGTGTGGACCCTGTAGAGTGCGTTGGTAAACGAGATCGACGTTGTCAAGTATCCACGCACCACAAAAAAGTGATCGCCGGCGCGCTCTTTATGCTCGAGCCATCGATGTACCCAGCCGCTCCAGCCACAATACAGCCCACCGCAAGCCCCACAATAATACTGATATTCTTGAGGAACGGCGAGCCAAAGAGCTCCGTGAGGATGATAGAGACGAAGGAGAGGAACCCGAGCCCGACGAACTCGGGAGAACCCCAGGGCAGGGGCCGCGGTGCGAATGTTGTAGGGCAGAGTGCGAATATGCCGTTGGTGGGGAAAGATTGGCAGCCGTTTGAGCCGCCGCCCCAGTTGAGGGCGCCGGAATCGCCGACGAGGCCTGCGCCGATGAGGAGGACGACCGTGCCTGCGCCGTGGTGAGTTTGTTTACAAATTTAATGTTTAAAGGGATGATAAGTACCGGTGATCATGGGGGGGAAGATGCGCTTCAAGACACGCGGTGGGACGAACGCCATGAACATTTCGAGGAAAGAGCAGATGAGAGACGTTCCTGAGGAAATTTTTAGTACCGTCGAACCGATTGTACTTTCAACTGACCTAGAAGTTTGCCATATGCCTCGGGACACGCATTGCGAGTGACGGTCCCATCCGCGGCCGTTGTCGAAGAACATGTTCCATCTCGATACATGGCGTCAAATATCTCGTACCGATGAGCCAGCGAAAATAGACAGACAAGGTGTACTCACTGCATTCGCGGTAGATAGCGTGGAGAAGCTGGTTCCGACCACTGTTGCCAATTGAGTTCACCCAAATGTCGAACAGATGCCAAACGCACGCACCACTAATCAAACCAGTGCCCAAGTAGTACCCACCGAAGAGGGGGAGACGCGATATTTGGACCAGACTGAGGATTCCTTTCTCAAGTTCAGAAAGGCGAATAACGGTTTGAATGAGTTTGCGCACCGCTTCCAATCAACGAGGCAGATATCATGTAGCTTGAGGTTGCGCTATCTAAGCTCAACGCGCTCGCGAAAATAATCGGCGGTGTTATCAAACCTGTCCCAGAACGTCAGCGCCACGGTGGGTCCATGCTAAAGGAAAGGACGAACCTGCCAGCATTGCCAACGCGTGCTGGAGGCCGCTCGCGATAGCGAGAAGCAGTGGCAACTCGGCATCCAGCGCATAGAACGGTGGGTCGTGTGCTTTGTTCGAGAACGGCGAGGCGGGCAAGCAAAGCCAGCCATAGTCATACCCGCCGAACCATCCCTCTTGGGTCGACACCTTCCGGGACACTCGGGTCACGAATCCTTGACGCGTGGGTTCTGGTTGTACATTCGTGGTCGACTCGGATGCTTGCCGTTCCGAACCAGAGGCCATGGTGGTGAAAGACAAGGACGAAAGTCGGTCGGATGCAGTCCTGGGACTCGGATAGACACGATATCCATCAGCATATCACCCTAAAACCGCATGCTTCTTTCGGGGCGAGAGATAACGAGGGTTGGTTATGAGAAGCTGACGAAGGGCAATGTGTGGTGGATGAGGGAAAGGAATTAGGGTTGTCCGTTGAGACAGTGGCAGACACCTAGAGGGTTCCCCCGAGTCCGACCATGAAGGTGGAAGATAAAGCTGGGCAATTCGGGCCGCGGGCCGAAGGCGGTGCCGAGTTTGATGCGCCATATCAACGACAGCGTTTGATCCCGCGGCGCGGCTGCGGGGATCCGAGTGACGGGATTTGGTAAATATAACTCCAGTCGTAATCGCGTCGGCGTAAATGCAGCACGGGTTTACGTTTGAGTCGGCATTATGGTAACTTGAATATGATTTGCAAGTTGAACAATTTCAACTTGAACCTAGAGCAATGCGATGCGCCAGATTTTCAAAAGACGAACCACGGCAAAGAACAAGCGCAGTTCGCAATCAAACCTGCAAGTTGACCGGCTACGACCTGCTACGACGCGTCGTTCTATTCCTCAGCAACCAAGTATTTGGTGGTGGTTGATATAAAATCTAGCTCGATTGGCGCTGCATGGCATTCAATTGCACTATTGAGTCGCGCGCGCCGAAGACGTTGATTTTACTCATGCAAGGTCTGTCATATTGCCGCCTATGCGGAAAATGCGCTGCGGCTCTAGCAACTCCAATAAATGCCGGCAACCCGCGTTGAATATAAAAACTGGGCGTACGAAAGGTTTTCAACACACTTCCCTTCTCTCCACTCATGCACCTCTCCACAAGTCTGCTCCTTGCCTGCTTTGTTGCAGGAACATCTGCCTCATACCGCGACTTCAGCATTCCCCCGTCCACTTCCACCGTGAACGTCAGGGTGTTCAACGTCGGGATCCTCACCATCGATGACAGCTCCGATTTCTCCGTTCTTGCACCTGTGCTTCCCGGACACGACGCGTTGGTGAACACTGCGTTCTCATTCCTCGTAGAGCATAAGCAGAGACGCTTCATGTTCGACCTTGGGATGCGGAACGATACCAACTTCGTTCCCTCGATCGAAGCCGCCTTCGCCGCGGGACTGTTCCAATTTGAAGCCCCGAAAGATATTACAGGACTGCTCGAGGATGGAGGGATTCCCCTCTCTAGCATAGAGGCGGTTATCTGGAGGTAAATTGTTTCGGTCGCTCCATGGATTCCGAGGTGCTCACATTTTCCCGTTCAGTCATGCGCACTTCGATCACATCGTAAGTGTTCCCTCCGTCTCAAGGGTTCAAATCATCCAACCTCATTTACAGGGCGACATGTCTAAATGGCCGGATACTACTGGGTTGATAATTGGCGCAGAGACTAACACCTCTACCTTCCCCGAATTTCCCACTTCAACCCTACGCGCAAGCGATTTCGCGTGAGTCGGTAGTCACTTTAGTTGGACTTACAGCGTTGACGTTGAATTCTTCACAGCGGCCACAACATCACCAAGATCGATTTCTCCACCGCGAAGCTCACCTTCGGCGGTATGAAAGCCATCGATTTCTTCGGCGACGGAAGTTTCTACCTCTTGAACGCACCCGGTGTGAGTGGTCTCCATCTATTTCCCCCGCGACTATTTCCTAACGACGATAATTACATGTAGCACCTTGGCGGCCACATGGCCGGCCTCGCGCGCGTCACCCCCACCTCCTTCCTCATTCTCGCCGGCGACAGCTTCCACCACGCCGGCGTCGCCCGCCCCACCCCCGCATTCCAGAAAAACTTCCCCTGTCCCGCACACCTCCTGGAGGAAGCCAAATCCGCCGTCTCTACCTCGTTCTTCTGGTCCTCCGGCTCTGCAGAGGGCAAGTTCGACCTCCCCAGCCGCACGCACCCCTTCTTTACGATCTCCGACCTCCCGAGTTCGGGGTACATTGACCCGCCCACCGCGGACGTCTCGCTCGAGAAACTCACCGCGTTCGATGCGGATGCGGACTTCTTTTTGATCGTGTCGCATGATTTGAGTTTAAATAACTCGTTGCCGTATTTCCCTGCGTATTTGAACGGGTGGCAGGGGGAGGGGCTGAAGGAGAAGACGGTGTGGAATTTTGTGGATCCGGCGAACCCGGCGTTTCGATTGAGCCCGACGTAAGTGGGGTGGTACTGCGTTCATGTTGCTTGAGGCTAACCGGTTCGTTTCAGAAACCAGACGGCTTAAGGACATTTCAGAGGATGTTTCTCGGCGTTTCGAATTATTTATTGCACATACCTGTAATTTGAATCGCATAGGTTGAATGCAGTGTGAACTTAAGGGCAGCAATGAAAATTGTCAGATAGTAATCCTGGTTTCGAGTTTGACCTGTAAGCTCGGACTCGTGATATTCGTCAGTGAGGTTCACGGATACTTAAAAATCATTCGACACTGCAAGAGTGGAAACCTTAAAATGCACAGGGAGAGAGGGGAAAGGGGCACCACGCGCACAAGCGACATAGAAACAGGGTCGGCTGACATTGAAACTCTATTTTCTATTCAATTCCTTTTGTGGGTGAGAGTGAAGTGAAGGTAGTCCGGCGATTATTTCCCTGGGATTTTGCCGCTGGAACCCGGAACTCGATACGTGGTTGGATAATGGGCTGGTTGACTGCGGTTTGAAGAAGGTAATACAAATAGACCTATTTCTTGTCGAAGAGCCACCACCCAATTACCGGCCGAACAGTGTCCTTCTGACCAGTGGGTTTCCCGGAGCAGGCCTGCATACCGATGGCACCTGCGGTCATAGAGCACTCCTGATCTT
The DNA here is from genome assembly GCA_029378385.1 of Mycena metata. Classification (NCBI taxonomy): domain Eukaryota; kingdom Fungi; phylum Basidiomycota; class Agaricomycetes; order Agaricales; family Mycenaceae; genus Mycena; species Mycena metata. The sequence goes on from JARKIB010000305.1 coordinate 10,487, forward strand.
CTCCCATGTCTGTGTAAAGCATTACATCCACTTCTGCGTAGCTAGGTGGAAGTTCGCCGTGGATTCTGTGGAAGTGTGTGCGATCGAGGACGAGTCCACGATCGCGGCCCGGGGCGAGTCCATGTGGATAGGGATCTACACCATAAGTCCGCCAAAAACGTGCAGCCGTCAACGAATCGGGAGAAATGGACGACTCCATGACCTGAGAGAAAGTTTAGCCATAGTGACCAACAAATTCCTACCTACTAACCGATCTGAGGTGGGGTCCCAACCACTTCCCCTTGTCGTCGAAAACACAAAATGCTGTAATCCAACCAGAGTAGGTGGTATCCGAGGGGGGATTGCAACCTTCATCCACATTCACAACCTTCTGCCAGAACTCGATGTTGCTTTTCCCGTCTGGATCGTTGAAGGCGCTGACGAAACGCGAGATGACAGGGACGAGCAGGTGATACCACGCAATCGTCTCCAACCCATATTCCTTCAGTTTCTCCAACCGCTGAAGAATGTTCTCCCAATCACGCTTTTCTCCCTCGAGTGTCACGCGAGGAATACCGCAAGTGACCGGGTCGCAGAAGTATTCAAAGTATGACTTGAGCGTCGCCATCATCAGAATTGAACTGACAGTGGTGTCATTCATCGTCGTGGTTAAAAAGTCTGGTAGGACCCAGGGGCGTAAGGTTGGGTCAACAACATTCTGGTGGATGAGGTCGACCATTTCCCTCGCGAGACCACCAAAGTCCGAGCCCTCGAATATGTCAGCCTCTATGCGGAGCTGGATCTTGCCCTCGTGGGCCACGAAGTTGGCGCGCAGCAGCTCGGCGTTCGCGTTGATGTAGAAGTTGAACTGAGTGAGTATCGCGATCCAGACATCGTCGGGACGCAAAATGAGGTTGTGATGTTGGCTATAGGCGGCGACGATCGTGTTGACGAAACCGTTGGGACTCGGGCGGACGTCCTTCACGAGGACATTTTCGATGTTCTTCTTCCTCGTGAAGAGCCCACCGAGACGTCGCAAAGTCGTTTTCGTGTGTGACCTGGGTGAGGCTGCAGCCGTGGGAGCACTGAAAGATATGATTCAACTTCTGTGTGCAATATAACACTGGCCAGAAAATAATACTGACACCCACAGATCATCCCTGCCGCCAGAGAGCGAAGTCTGCCGAATCCGTCCTGCTTTTGCGTGCTGCGGCGAGCAGGCCTGAGCGAGGATCTGTCTTGTAGTTAGACCAAGCTGCTCAACAGAGTTGGTGCGTAGGACTGGTGTCGCTTCATGAGAGGCGACAGTGAACGAGACGGGCATTCTGCAATGAGATCGAGGCTAGTCGCGGTGGTGGGTGGTGGTGGTGGTGCGCTTGAGAAAAAGCTGTTGAATTGACTCAGAAGGATAATTTGCGGAATCTGATCATCTAAATCAGAAGAGCAACGGAGAAGACCAATTTATGTAAGTTACCCCGCGTATGCGCATGCAGCAATTCGCTAACATCGCTAATTGTTTTCCGACGTACTCAGGCTGTTACTCCTGGAGAGGGAGGTCAGGTTCCTCGGATCAGTTGAGGCCTCAGATCATCAGCAATGCGCACTGACGGCGCAATTCCCGTTCAGACTTTACCTCGGGGTTCGTTTCACGCGCTCTCGCTTACAACTGAATAGAGAAGTTTCGAGGTGATTGAACTGGATTGAACAGCAGTAAGTCAAATCGCACAGGATTTCACAGGACTGCGCGTCATTCGACCGGGTCATTCCTTTGGAGCTCGTGGTCAAATTAAAGCCATGTAGAAACATGGTCGACTAACGTTGAAAGCCTACCGCCTATGCGGAAACCAACGTAACGGCAATCTCCTCCGCGACGGACCGTAGTCGTAGACGGTCGAACTCTCGTCGTGGATGTAGATAATGCGCGGGATGACTTCGTAGCCTCTACCGTCAGAATCACCGCTATCTGTGCATGCCCCGGCTTGCGGCTGTCTTGTGATATTCCGATTGGTCGCGCGTGGAGAGATGCTCTGGCACGAAGGCGGAGATGGAAAGTTGTGTGCAGCTGGCATGGTGGTTCTCGGGGGCCGGGGCGCCAATCGAGGCGCTGGCATGTTTCCGAGGGTATCTTCCGCTAGGTGGACGAAGGACTGCCAAGGGGTAACACCCTGGAGGACTGAAAGGTAGCTGACGATGCGAGTAATTTGGGCCAGTAGTGCGCGATCGAGTTCAATGAGGACTCGATGGTGCCCTAACGCTCGGAGCAGAATCTCCTTCAGCAGACTGGCTATTACGTTGGGAGCGATTTCATAATGATGCGTCTCGGACAGAAGGACAGCGTCGAGGAGACCGACCTGCAGTCCTCGTTAGTCTCTCTTGACAGACGCTCTATCAATTCTAGCTCGTACCTCGCTTGATAGAGTCTGTTGGTTACCGCGTACTGTACGATCCTGTATGGGAGCAACGGTCACGGTAACGGGAGCCCCGGTGCGTTGCTTCTTTTTGCCGGGGTCACGGTCACGACGAGGCTCGTTGCCTTGAATTTATCGTGACACCGCAAGAAAAATAGTTGAAAAAAATCCTATACACCCAAAAGCACCTGAAATGAGTGAGAAACCAAGAATTTAGTGCCCCAACAGCAGTCAAGGGCACAAGCTTCCATAATACCCAAACTATACCTGCACAGTTGCTGTGCAAATTTATTTCTTGTTGCTTCTTTGAGCAACTGTCACGCTCACAGTAGGTCGCGTTGCCTGAAAAAAAGGTAACGGGTGTGTCACGGTCCCGGAGCCGTTGCTCCCATACAGGATCGTACAGTAACTTACCCGGTATCCTGCGTTATGAGGTAAGCATCATGAATGCCTGAACAAACAAAGCCTTAGCGAGACGCGTTTGGACGCGTTTTCCCCCCTCTTGCGTTGATTTGAACAACCAAAATTGCTCAAAGGTGTTCAGGCTCCGATTAGAGTGACCCCACCATTTTTTCCTGCTTGAATGGGAAAGTTCATAGAAAATGCAAGGAAAATAGGCAGAAGATGTTCACTTTCAGATTGGTTGGGTCAGATGCATGAAGGAAACCACATGAAATCTCCTGTGTTGCTTGTGGCCCAAATACAGTCTCAATATCGGCCTTCGACACGTCGTTTGCCTCCCGGCGCGTCCAAGACACATTCCAGGAGTGTGCACGTGAGTGATGCTTATATAATAATGCAGGATACCGGGTAAGTGGGCGTGGTAACTAACAGACTAAGTCCTCGTGTAACCCAGGGATACGAAATGCGTATTTTGTCCGAACCCGCCAGGTCGCGAGTTCGATCCCGTTAAAAGCACTTTACTTTAATTAGAACTTTAACTAGATTAGATACCTTGACCAAGTCATGATATGAAGTCCCTTAGCGAAAAGTAACCAAGTTCACATTCAGATGGGAAAACACCTTGAACAGTAAAGTAAGTAAGAAAAGGCGTGAGTCAGTAATATACGCGGAGGTGGCAACCGGCTGATCGGCAGCGGTCGGCATCGTGTTCCACCGGTCCAATGGGAATCACGGACTTCAGTAAGCGACATTGTTGCCTCCAACGGATTCCGCTGGAAAAGGCTGGAAATGACTGGAGATATTTGTGCAAGAATACTCACTGATTTCCAGTGGATTCCGCCACATCCCACTGCTTTTTGATGGGAATGGGTGGAGATATCTGTGCAATAGTCCTAGCCATTCCCAGCGGATTACACCGCATTCTAGCGTATTTCGATGGACATGAGTTCATGAGCGGGTCCATCTGGTCTGGGCAAGAACTCCCACCGACTTCCAGTGGTTTCCGCTGCATTCCGCTGCAATATTGTGGGATTGGTGGATAATTTCAGGCTGTATTCTCCGCGACACCTTACTATTATCTTTGCTGATAATTACCGATTTGTGAAAACACTGTGATTGAAATTATAATTAGAGCTAGGTCAATTCTATTGTGCTTTGAAGTTTGAACGTTCACGCACCGGGCAAGGTTCCCACGAATGACATAATCACTCACCCTCCCGCCCATGAATCTCGGACATCTCGGATGAGTACCTCAAGGTACCTGTTTATAATGGTGTACTCACTTTGTAAAGCCATAACATAGGCACGATATTGATCTGATGACAATGTGAACCGTGAGAAAATGGGTCTGTGAGCAAAGAATTGTTTACGGAAAGGTGTTCACACTGTGAAAGTAAATACAGTACTTACACCAAGGGTTGAAAACAATAGAAAGTCATTTAGAGACTCGAGACCTTACAATGGCGCGCCATGCAACCACCAAGATAGCGTCTCCAAGGCTCCATGTGGATTATCTCCACTGAGGTTAGGTGAAAACATCCTCCAGCGGTTTACAGTGGTTTCCACCGGTTTACAGCGCTATTCAGTGGATTCCGGCGGAAATCAGTGGCCAAAGCGCCGGGCAACGGACCGGTTGATCCCGCTGGCTTGCGCCGTAATCCTTGGCACACATCGTCGATCACCATGTGCCAGTGGCCACCGTTGGCCAACGCTATCCACCGGTGGCCAACGGTGTCCGGCAACGAACTTTCCAGCGGCGGGTATATTACTCGCGTGAGTAAGGTTGGTGGTGGTGACAGAAACCTTGTATCTCTGCATTACATGCGGTATAGTGTGTTTTTACTGTCACTTTTGTGTGTGTTTTAAGCCACTGTGAACCAAAAAAAGTTGACAAAATCTCATAGAAAGCAGGCCAGTTTCATAGAAAACAGGGATTTATGGGTGTCTATGGGTGTCTATGGAGTTGACCCCCCTCCCACCTTGCTATCATAGACGCCCATTGTCTATGACGTCTATGGCGTCTATGTGGGTCTCTGTGGGTCTATAGGGCAGTTTTGGTTTTTCCTGATGTGAATTACCGCTTGTGTCGTCAGTAAATACCTCCTGTTCGCATTCCTTCAACTCAGCGTCGAGCGCGGGATCATAATGGAATAGGAGATCCTTGTTGGAAAGGCAATCCTCCTCCAAGGTGGACTCGTTGCCCTCCTCAAGCACAGCCAGAAGCTTCTGCACAACAAGGTTTACTACATGAGCGAGGCATCGAATTTGGGAGTTTTCAGGGACGAATTGGATGTCGTATTTCTCGCGCAGAAGTTGTGAGAGTGCTCGGATAAGGACATCGTTCGTTTTGGCGTTGTCGAGGGCCGCTGCTATGAGGTAAACTAATTTATGAGCACAAGGTTATTCGCGGTTGGGGAGAGAACTTATCTTTTCCAGGACTTCGAACGCAGCTAGCTGTTTAGCAAGACCAACCGCGGCGTACTCGCCTTCATGCTCCTTGTCCTCGATGAGGTGAAGATCGATCACGCGCTCGACAAGATCCCAGTCAGAATCTATCCAGCTCACGATGGAACCGGCAAATGTGAACGTCATCGCACGCGTTGTCCACGTATCGGTCTGGATCGCCATCTTGGATTGAATGTCCTAAGCTGCATCAGATTCCGTGGTGAAGAAGAATAAGAGAGACTTGCCGCGAGCTCAGACTTGACTAGATCGTACATGTCAATGTACATTTGCGCCAACGTGTTACGGACAGTGGTATCGCTCGGGAGCATGTAGCACGTCTGGAGGAATGCAAATAAGCGCTTAATACCCTCAGTCTCGCCAGTAGTGAAGGCGAGGTCATCCTCGATGATCCACGCGGCGAAGATTTTCAGAAAATTTCCCTGTGTGAAGTTAATTACGGGATTGAGTTTCCCTTCGGCGAGGAAGTCGCCCATAATCTTCGCCGAGCTGGCCGAGATTTTGCGGGGATTCCCAGACGCTGCGTCCGAGGGTACTGCCTCATCTTTGTGATGTTTGTTGTAGTGAGTCGAAAGATTGCCGAGGGCTGGCGCAGGGTGCTCGTCTTCGAACAACTTGGTCTTGCCGACGGTCCGCTCAACACTAAGGGAGCTAAGGTGTTATAAAATAAAGTGAATACCGTAAACCGTAGGATGAAGGAGTAAACATACGATTTGCAATGACCGCATTGGAATGCCCAGCGCTTTTGAGCGTTGATGGTAGTGGCGGAGGGCGGAAGGTAGTGGAGGCGGGTGGTGCTCTTGGGACCACCTTTACCACCTTCGCGGGGCCCGTGCTTGTCGTCGGACTCGTCAATCTCGATTACGTCGACGTCCGGCGGGGGGGCGGCCGGTGTTGCTTTTTTCGCAGTCTTGGTTTTCTGGAAACAATAAATAGTCAGTCACAATAAAGATATAAGGAGGATAGCTGAGCTTTTTGGCGGGGGGAACGACTGCAACACCGTCTACGACGAGAATTTTCCACCGCGCTCATCAAGTGCTCATTGAAGAAGAAGAAACAAAGGCATGTTTCATTCGCAACTTCTGCAACGAAACCGAAGATCTCGAACACGTTCTGATAAAATGCCGCCGACCAGGCCAATCCGAGGTCTGGTCCCTCGCCCGGAATCTCTGGATGCGGAAATGCAATTCCTGGCCAGAACCATCTCTGGGCAGTATACTTGGCTGTGGCTTAGCTACTTTCCGGGACGAGAGAGGGAAAAACTCCCCTGGTCTTGCAAGATTATACCGTATCCTGGTCTCAGAGTCTATTTTTGTCATATGGAAAATTCGCAACGACACCGTGATAAACCACGACGGTCAGCCGGTCCCAGAAAATATGATCCATAACAAATGGCTCCAGGCTATCAACCTGCGCTTGACATTCGACCGTGCTCTCACAAATCACGCCAAATACGGCAAGCAAAACTCAATTAAGTCCTCCCTTGTCCTCCAGACTTGGTCCTCAACGTTGTTGAACGAGGAGCTGCTCCCAGGAGACTGGATCAAACATCCCCGGGTCTTAGTGGGTATCGAGCCAAAGTCTTCGCACCCGCCTTCCCAGCCTTCGGGCCGGAGAGGCAGGGGGCGATAGGACTCCGAGCCCCACACTGTTGCATGCCGCTTCGTGCCTAACTGCATTCCCCGGGTGGTGGTCCACTTCTTTTCCATACCCTCCTTTCGGAGGTCCCTTGTGGGACCTCTGTTCCTTGCGCGACACAGAGATTAGCCAATTGTTAGTTGTCTGTGCTCGACATCGTACCACCAAAAAAAAAAAAAAAAAAAAAAAAAAAAAAAAAGTTTTATCTGGTTCTAATTTTCTTCAATAATTGATTGCAAAAGCTCCAAGTCTCCTCACATCGCGTACGTGATGGCCACCAAATCGCGCTTGATCGAGGCTCTCGACGCGTTAGATTATCTTAGCACGCAGCATATTTCGGAGCTGGCAGCGCAAGTGAAAGATAATCCCCTTCATCAGGAAAAACCAAAATTCTATGATAGAACACGGCCTTTTATGGGGGTCTTCGATGGTCTATGGGTGTCTATGAGGCAACCCCCGGCTCTATGAGTGTCTATGGGGAGCTATGGATGTCTTTCAATGTACCCGCACTGTTTATGGCTTTCTTTGGCTGTTGGTTGATGCGACATGATTGTGAATACATAGTCTAATAAGGGCAAAACCATGCTAGCCGGTGAGTTGCATTGAACCAAGCTCGTGCATCAGGAAAACTAAAATGCTATGATAAAACACAGCCTTTTATGAAGGTCTCTGATGGTCTATGAATGTCTATGTGTCAACCACTTTTTTTGGAAAGTCCTTGTTCTGAGTTGTTCTGGCCTTCAAAACTGTTACATCCAGGAAATGATTCCACATTTTGTGCTTCACTTAAGCTGTTGAAGGAAAACTTGTGCTAAAGAACTCTTTTAGCTCTTTTCGAGCTTTTGGTTTAGGGTCTATTTTCACATCTGCAAATATATGCCTTTGTGAGAAATTTGCTGAGTTTCTTGCTAGAGAAGTATTCATGCCCAGATGCTTTCAGCAGAGGAGATGTGGATGGGACAGGCAATAATTTACTTGAGAGAAGTAAACTGACCTGGAGAATAAGAACCTACACACCTATCAGAATGGTGTCCATCCACTTATATGGTCCTTTAGCTCAGTTGGTAGTCAACCTCATTCGGTATTTTGTCCGAACCCGCCTTACACTGACGAGCCTGTAATCACTTGGCAATACTAAGAGCCCCTATCAGGCCCGTCCGCTGTGCCTAATATACGTCCATATGATGTCCTGTTCTCCAATTATGAACCATCAGACCGTGATGGTCGGGCAAGAATCAAACGTTCCCAATGTCGGCTGTCTCGGCAGCACCGCGGATTACACCCGGACGGTCGTGAAATGGGCAAATGCCATATCCGTGTGTGAAACCAACTCCCACCGACGTCCTCCGGCGGAATGGTTGAAAATAAAGTCGCAGAATGTTCCAGCAGATTGGCTCATCTGATACTGTAAGCTGATTTAGCTGATTGGGCAGCCTCGTTTGTTTTTGGTCGCCGGTGGACTCAATCAGGCAAGGTGCCAGCACTTCGCGGTGAGAATTCAACTTCCACTCTGGACCTGTCCATGTGGAATCACTATTTCTGGAAACAAATAGAAATCTCGTGGCGCCAAGTTCCTCCGCGCTTTATTGCAATTATACGGCGTCTCTCAAACCGCTCTTCCGAGCCTGAGCATCGGCAAAATACGCGGTAGCAACACGTCAACGTCAAAACCTCGTTATGAACCTTCGGGAAACAGATTCAGTGCACGACAGCAGGTTTCCTCCCGATCACAATTATTCCCAATCCTGAGCGAGTCGCAACCAGGTTGCAACGGTATATTTATATTTTGCAGGTGAGTATCGATTAGAATACTCACTTCGTTGATTGCTTTCCGGTTTCCCCCTCCGCACCACATTTCAGATATCAGCTTGCGCTTGACGTAACGAACGGGGTGGAAATTCTCGTATGGGTGGAAATTGGCAATCTCCAAAGTTATAATACTCTGAATAAAACAAGCAGTACGCACCGAACGTCAATTTCTTCACCGTTTTTCTTCTGTTTCTGTATCGCACTTTCTACAATGCTTCTCCCGATAATCAGCCAGGTAAATGTTATGCGGCTGCAGTCAACCAATCACGCCTCCCACGGAACACGCCCAAGTCAGGATCGCGACGGCGAACGTTCAACTATCATCGCTGACAGCAGGGATACAACGAGCTGGTAAGCTAAGGCTTCCCCATATGCCGACCTACATGGGCTACCGCGGGCTTTGCGCGGGCGGGATTGGGGCGGGAAGAATTTAAATTCTTCGGCTCCGGATTACCTACAGCCTAGTGATGTCCCAGCATCGCCCGTGATAGTGCATCGACGTGTTCAGCTCGCCTCAGAGCCCACCGGGCAGGAAATATTCGAGCAGTGTGCAGCACATATCTCGTCTGGTACCTCTACTTTCGTTTGATCAAGGGCTCCTTATGATCCGTTGTTGTTCAATCAAATCGCGATGGTGATGCGTGATCGCATGATGCGGTATCAGGGTAGCCTTCATCTTGCGCGATTACATTTCCCGCTTCTCGACGGGACTCATTTTACTCTCACAACGGCCCTCTTCGGCCCCCGCCATTTTAATTTCCGTTAACCTTCGTTCACTCGTCAGGCCAGCGTCCAAGAATAACAATCAGATCCGCGTCCCTGGCAATCATTCTCGTCATCATTGGAGAATATTTCTCCATACCGTTCCTTGAATAGAAGTTTTCCCGATTGCCAAGGTTGACCCTGGTTGACCGCCGGACGACAACTGATCATGACACCATGAATTCGAAATATTACGAAAGGAGAGAGAATCAATGTACATTTTATTCGCCTCGCGGTCTAGCGCGCGCGGTGGGTAAGAAGGAAGCACAGCTGGTGGGTATCGAAGCGGGGTAGGTAGGTATGATCGGCGGGAGGAGAGGGAAGATAGGCGAGACAAGGTTCATTGTTTTTTTTTACTCACTTATTCGGGACTCCTGCCCCTCGACGGCGGTGCACCGCGCGAGGCCGGAGACGAGGACGCGCCCTTCGTAGCGGGTGCGCCGTTCGCATTGGGGTTGGGCGTTCCGGGGTGCGACGCGGAGCCATTGGCCGTCGGTGGGCTCCCTTTGGAAGCCGGCGCAGTCTGCTGTTGTGAGGACAACGACACATTATTTCGAGGTGCAGATGGCCCTGCAGCCGCGCGCGGTGGTCCGGGGAACTGGGCTTGGTGTTACCGGGCGCAGGGGTCGGGTAGGGCTGATAGGTTTGTTGCTGTTGCTGCGAATGGAGTTCGTATTCGTTTCGAAAAACGTTGGGATGAAGGCAAAGTGGGAATGTCGGTAGCAAATATAGCAAACGAAATGAATTGAGGGGCGACGTGACGCGACATCGGGACGGAAAGGGTAAAGGCGAAATGAATAAATTGCGCCCACAAAAGAAGGAGCGGGAATGAAAGGTGTGGCGCCCACGAGGGATGCACAAAGGGAAGTGTGGAAGCGAGAGGGAGAGATGGGACGTACCCCCTGCTCCGGCTCGCGCGCACGCGATGCGAGAGGGCCGCGCTTGTGTGGGAACTGCTCGGGACGAGGACGCGAGTGGGTGCGCTCAAACAGGCCGCATTTGTTGCACAACTGGATAAACACATCATCAGCGTTCACGCAAAGCATAAACGATAACGGGGAATAAGAACTCACCACTTTCCCAGACCTCAAGTTCGACCGCCTCCAGGTACTTGTATCGGTGGTGCAGCAGTTGGAGCACCGCCGCCTCACACAATCACTAAGCTTCATGGCGGCGTTCGCGGTGTACTATCTGAATGGCAGTGCCCGGCGCTCCCGGAGCGCCGGTGGGTGCCTTGAGGATGGTGCCAGGGAGGGGGTAGGGGACATAGCCACCCGGATACGGCTGCGGCGCGTACTGCGGCTGCCCCTGCTGAGGGTCATACCGGTGGCCGTCGTGGGGCTGGGGTTACTGTGGCGGCGACTCCCTGAAGGGGGAGCTGGCGGGGACGGCTCTTTGGGCTTGTTGGATGATGGGGTCGATGACTCCTCTTGAGCACGGAGATACTCACCGTCTAATCATTGCGTCCGCTGTGATGGTTCTGATCAACGCACGAAAAAAAGTCGCGCTGGTTCGTGCACAGCAAACAGCCTGACTCGCCAGCGGATCGATTCGCTCGCGATCAGTACTAACAGCGCCGCTCCTCGAACCATGCGGCCATCACCTGCAACCTTTGAAGCTGAATTCGTCAACATCTGAGATACGAGACCATGGGAAAGACCTGCCAACACGCTCGGCGGCGAAACTTTTGCCGCGGGCTAAAATCCATCCCGTATATTACGCAGCGAAGCCAATTTCGTTGAAAGTTTTGATAATGTTTCCTGAGTCTTTGAGATAGGAGATCGTCGTTGGATTCCACCCCAAGATATAAGGCGCTTGAGAGTGTTTGGCTGAAGCACTGGATACCAGAAGGTTTATGATTCGAACACCACAGTTCTAGCGACTACGCACGTTGCAGGGAGGAAGTTCCGCAAGGCTATGTGTGTCAAGGAATGAGCTTGGAATGAGCGGTAGATCCACGGGTCTTGCGCTGTTGAACTGCGCCTTTCCGGAGAGACCCGACGTCCAAGAGTTAAAAGTTACGGAGGTAATTAGGCCTAGGGCGAAGCTGGATATTGACCTCGGCGCCGCTTAAACAGAGGCTGAGAAGGACACCACAGAACAATGAAGGATCAGTAAAATGGAAAGGATTCACATGCGTACCGATGTCCCACTTGGGGAGACAGACTACTACAGACTATAACGAGGGACTCCTACCAGACAGTAGACTTGCGGGTGGAGGACAGCGTGCTCGGACTCCAGAGAATTCTGAGGAAGTCAAGGACGAGAGAGAGACCACTGGTTTGGTCTGTTCGTATTCCTGGACGAGCCATGTCTCCGTTTGCTGGACCTCATGGATTTCGTCGTGGTGGTCTACAGCAACCAGTGTTACGATCGTCGATCAGCAGTGATTTTCGTGATTGAATCATTTGATAGCCGAGACGGGGGAAAAACGCAAGGAGAATGTCAAGAAAATGTATCAGGACGGAGACATTTGCCAGGGACCCGCAATAAGTGGTGACAGACGGCGTAAGGTCCCATTCTGATGGGCTGATTTTTTTGGGAATGGTACCCTCAAGTTCACCCGAACTCTTCGCAAGACTCTTCACTTCGTCATGTTGGCCTCTGTGCCATGGCAGTGGCCAACTTTCTTCGTTTTTTTTAGCTGGGTGAGCCCCACGGCAACGGTACGCATTACATCTAGGTCGGAAATCAGTGATCGTAAGGCCGGGTGGGGTGGAAAATATCAATACAACCAAAAAAAGAGGACGTGCGACATCCATTGCAAATTCATAACACCACGCTAAGTATGTTAGTCCCCGATGAAAATTGTGTTTTCGGGTCCGAGAACTGCAATGACTTCGGTTAGGTTGTGGCAGAACTCCGTGGAAATCTTGCTGGCGGCACGAAAAACCCACTACGACTCGCTCGAACCAGCGCCACCTTTGTGAGGTAGTTAATATTCATCTAAAACGACGCGAGTCGGCATCAGAACTGATGTAAGTAGAACTCATAGTGGCACAAACACCTCGCTTCGTGGGGGAACACATTTTTCTGTGAAAAGGGAACCGAAAGGAGCGGGAAGTTTTCAGCATCCGAATTCCCAGTGAGACTCTAATCCTTGATTAATATGTCAACCATCTCGCCATTCAGATGTCACTGTGAGACGTGCGAGAATCTTTCATGTTAGTTAACTAGTTGAGTTCGGAACCCAGCGGTACCTGCCCATCAAAGATGCGACGCGACGCGGTCGACCGCGGCAGATTCTGCGCCGCTCATGACTGAATAAAAAGCAAGAAGGGAATGATAACGAGGGATCCATCCCTCCCATCTAACCCATTATGCCAGTGGCTACGGTGATCCAGTCCCGGCGAAGGAATAATGTGATTCACTACCAAGCCACCCATACCACGAAAAAACTCACAGTGGACATCCTACTACCGCTCGCATGCAGCTGGGAGCACAGAAATTACTCCGCGGTGGTCACTGACGCCGCTGGGATCGACAAACGACCGCCAGTTCTCGTCAGTTTTTCAGAGGAGTTTGACGAGTATAACCAACCTCTATTGGCGGCGGAAATCTGGGTGGACGACAGGGACGAGGTGGTGTACGTTGAGATGAACAGATGTACTGGGGAATTCACCCTTCGGTGAGCACCTTCTGGCTTTCAAGGAACTCTTAGCTAAAATCGTTAGGTGCGGCGGGGATGGGTTTTGGATAGTGCACCAATGGCATCCGGCGATCGTACAGTGGAAAAATCACCGGAGTCAATGCTACGGCGCCTTGGGGTCCAGCACGCTCCCGCTCCTGTGGGTCTCGGCGTGCAGACATTGGGAATTGTTTGCAATGGTCGGCATAGCAATAGAGGCGATGTTATCCAGTTTTCCCTACAAGTGAAACCTTTCCCTTCATTTCTTCCGGCCCCAGGTGGGGGATGGCGACTTCCCGGGTCAGGCAACGCGTAATCTGGCAAAAAAAAAGGTTATCGATGAGGTAAGGACTCGGAGGAAAAGCGAGTCGATCAGTGTGAGATTGTCAGATCTCGTTCTACCGAGACCAAACGGTCCTCCAAGCGAAGTACTCCGGCGTATGACGAAGATATATGAGGAGGGCTATACATTCAAACAGAATCGCATCAGATTGGTTTGCATACACCCTTGGGAAAACACATGAACGAGGAAAGAAGCCATACGATAGGAAAATTCAGCACTCAACGTGAAGGAATATTAAGCATTTCTTGTCCTTCTGTGCTACTGCCAGGAAAAATATCTGCGAAACAAAGAATTACTTTCAGCGAGGACTGGGATTTCACTGAACTTGATTCAACCATACACCGTCGCGATCACGGAGTTGATAGTGGGAATCGACAACAATCCATTTGCTGTATTCAAAGTCTATCTGTATTGAAACACCGAAGCGCAGTATTCGCTGCAGTTTTGGAAGCCTCCCGCTCCGCCCATGAAGTTCTCCTGGCCTGCGGACGCGCAGAACGAGCTGTGCCGTCCGTGTGTTGCTTTCGGGAAGAAGGATTATCGCGAGGGGATCGAACGCTTGTGGAAGGAGCTCCCATCTTTCTTGAGGAGCTATTAGCCGGGGTTGGAGAATAAAGGTCGTCTCAATCCTATTTGATCTACTCAGTTTGCTTACCAGAAACGAGAATAGGTTTCGAGCAGTTGACACGGTCAAAAAAATCATGCAACTCCTGCTCGTCATATTTCGTCGCATTTATTTCCTACTCGGTGCTGCCTTCTTTTGTCTCGTTAGTGTACATCAAACACATGCGTCGAGTTATAAAATTGAATCGCCTATTTGTATCATTCGATTTTTCTAGAGTCTGACTTTGGGAGACTAGCGTCGAGTGGCCATTGTCGCTATTCTTTGACTGTCACTCACTCAATTGTTTGCATACGATAGTCCGATAAACCTAAGCGCACTACTCTAAAACTCATGTCTCGTTTGTATCAACTGTGTGGAGGACATCCAGCTGTGCCAGGATCTCCTGGACCTGAGCATATAATCTGGTCTTGACCGGTATTTTCGTCAGATAGGTTTCAAAAGTCGCCTGTACGATCCGGCGCGCCTGAGGATTGTCCAACCAAGGATAGGCATTCGTGACACCCAATCCAAAGATATGTGTGGGGGCGTAGATCTGCCATAGCGCCATATTCGGGACACTCTTCAGCAATAATTCCCGCTCTCGAGTCGCGATGTCAACCTCGAATAGCTCTTTCAGTGCATTCGCAAAATGAAGCTGATGGACGGGGTCAATGGCCACGGTGGGAATGGCTCTTCCAGCCAACATCAGAGTGCGCGGTCCTTTGAACGGCGAGTTGTTGGAACAGCACTGCTGAATGAATTCAGTCGCTGTATTGAGCTCTCCCTCGGCATATCTCTGCCGCAAACTCGTTCGCAGGCGAGTCTGCTGTTGCTCTTGTACGTCCTCCGGCAATGGTACGAATGGTGCCGCGGGTAAAATGCGATGATTCCATCGTGAAATAATTTCCACTGTAGTGAGGGTCTCAATCTCCAGGTTGAGCCACCGCCAGACAGCGCTCTTCACCATTGCAATCACCGACGAGATGATCGAGCGAAGTTCGGTTTGCTCCACGACTACGTCGAGGGTCCCTTGCTGAGCAACAGCGTCAAGAATGTCCTCCCAGGTCGTCAGGTCGATCGATTCTGATGGACCCATCTCCTGTGGGAGTCTGGGATACTCCCAACAAAGCCTCCAGACGGCGGTTAAGGATGCACTCAGCATTTTGTGTACGTCGTTAGGTTCTTCTAAATCCTCGAATCGCCAGGACGAAGTGGCGGGGCCGAGGCGGATTGTGTCTGGAATGTGCTTCCACGCACGGGGTGGGATCCAGGAAAATGCTTGTTGCACCGCGTTTTCTGATTTTCGGCTATTCAAATATTCAACCACCGCCCACGGTAGGGCTCCATCCAACTCCTGCGGGTCCCAATATGAGACTATCTTGCAGAATACATCATCCAACCAAACTAGGTCTTCGGCCTCCTTGAACCTCTCCAGGTTGTGATACACAATCCTATCCAGATGGATTTCAACCTCCCGGAGCGAGGCACCGGAAAGTGGGGCCGCAGGAGGTGCCATGAGTGACTGAGTTTCCTGGAATCGATATGGGATTATCT
The DNA here is from genome assembly GCA_029378385.1 of Mycena metata. Taxonomy (NCBI): domain Eukaryota; kingdom Fungi; phylum Basidiomycota; class Agaricomycetes; order Agaricales; family Mycenaceae; genus Mycena; species Mycena metata. Next base: position 26,077 of record JARKIB010000305.1, read on the forward strand.
TTGCCTCATATCCGTGGGCTTCACCCAGGTAATCTAGCAATATTCGTAGTCGCAAGCCTGCGATTTCATTTGCTAAATCTTCCACAGCTGGCTGGAGGGTCTGGGCCGCGAATATTGTGGATGAACCCCAAGATTCGCTGGTATCGAACGAAAACCCCATTGTCGAGCCTAGGTCCTTTAGGCAGAATCGGATCTCCGTGATAACCTGCGCATTTGGTGGTTGTTTGGCAGCCACGCCGTCTTTTAGCGTTATTAAATGCCGCATCGTCTCGTCAATTACACTTTTGGCTGCACAGAAATTGGCCCAGGTCTGGCTGGCTCGAGCGGAGCTGTAGTATGGCAAGACCTCTGGGTCAAGTTGCGCGATGTATAACACGGGGACTCGGACACCATCCCCAGCCGTCGAGAGACTCCCCAGTGCCCATATCGCCTTGTAGCATGAAATTTGACGGCGTTTCGCCGCCTCGAAACCAAGAATACCGCTGAAACAGCTGTGCTGAAAATCTTGAACACGGCGGAGGAGCGCAGCCTCGGGATTGTCCGTTAGGCACCTGATGTGCCCGTCATAGAACGGCCGCCCCAACAGCAAATCTGGAATGGCATCGAGCAGGGGTTCCAACTCGACATCATCTGTTAGAGACTTTAGTGTCCAAACTAGTGCCTTCTCATCGCGCGCTTGTCGTTCCTTCGAGGGCGCCGTAGCCTCTGAAAATACCTCATCCACCATTGTTTCGGCGGGGAAACCCGTCCAGCTAGAGTGAGGACGCCGCTGCAGAATTGTTTGAAGAAAATTCCGTGCGCGCCAGAAACCGCCCGAGAGCGGAGTCCGATACGGACAGGCCGAGTGAAAAAGCGGGAGGAGGGTGAGGGTGGCGTAGACGAGGATGACCGTGACGAGGATGGCAGCCGCAACCGCAGTGACAACGATGTTCACCCGGATGAGAAAGGCGACTAGGCCGGCGAAGAAAAATAGAAGTGATGCATGCAGAAGCAGTGGGATGATCTCTACCACTGTATGCATTCGGAATGTCTTGAGCCCGTAGTATAGATACGAGAAGACACGAGCACGAATGACAGGGGCAGATCGCATGTCGGCTTTGTGCAGGAAATCGCGAGCCCATTGTTCAAGGAGCGTTGCAACAAGTGCACACGTCAGACTAAGTCCAAGGCTAATAAACCAGAGGATATTGCAAACGAGTGAGCTTGAGCTTGGCTGAAACTGGACCAGAGGGGCGAGGGTTATTATAGTTCCATTCGATGAGGCCGCCAGTTGTTGAGAGATCTGAGAGAGAAAAAGTATGGTGGTGTCGCCAGAGTCAGGGATGAGGGTCTTGTAACTCTCAATCAAGAATGCGGTTAAGCTGGCGGAGAAGAGACCGGCCTGTCGGGCGTTAGCGTAGAGTTTGAGCGATATGAGCCTGCTCACAAATATTAACATGCCCTCCATATCGCTTTTCCAACTTTCCACCAAGCCCTTGTCGTATTTCTCGGCCTCAGACACATATACAGCCCAAAGCTTCGCGGCTGCCGCCTCGGGGTCGGAATTGTCTATCGTGAAGTTAGATCCGAACAGGCCAAACCAGCCACTCCGAACGTACCATAGTTATCCTCCCCTCCTTTGAAAGACCCTTTCTCTGTGTAGACGACGTTCATGGTGACGGTGGAAGGCAAAGACGTGCGCGGTGATGCGACTGATGCCATCGTCGCAGTTAGGTGTAAGAATCAAGTCAATACAAATTGTTTCGGAATGTCGAGCACTCAAGCTGAAGAAATAGTGAGGACGTTTTGCCTTTCGTGCTGCTTGGTCGGAGAAAGAAAAAAAGCCAATGGAAAATTACTTTGACGACTCGATCGATACCAGTTGCGAATCTGTTATCAGAATTCTCAACCTACCTCTGCCTAATGATCAAGACACAGTCGAAGTCAAGTGTACGGCGCAGACATTCCGGAAGAGCGAATGCATAATTGATTGGTGGAACTATCAAATTCTGCCCGGTCCATAATTCGGCGGCGGGTGTAAATTGCGAACGAGCGAAGCCGCTCACAAAATCTGGGGATTGCCCAGTCTATCCATCGTCGCCTTGTTCATCTGCACCAGCTCCGCAGGGGAATGATCCCGCGCCTCGATCCCAAATTGCGTGAGCTTACCCTCGGTCTCTTCTATGAGATGACGCTTCAAGCGGTCCGTGGAATTCTGGTCACCCACGAACTCAACCATAAGCCAGGGCAACACGTCGGTATGCTGGCCGCGTACAGAGATTCCGAACGCCGTGCACAGGCCAAGCAGTCGTGGAGCCGGATTGCTGATCATACGTCGGCGGAACGTCATCACGAGGACAGGGAGGAGGTGCTTGCAGGCCGCGGGGGAGGTCTCCGCGATCTATAGATGACGTTCAATCAACGTGCGGCACGGAAGGACAATGCGTTGGATCCAGACCTGGAGAATTATATCGCCGGGAACCGTGCGTCCTCCCGGTGGTCCAGGACGCCCGGGACTGAGCATCGCGAACGCCAGATCGAGGATACGTGTTCCCACAATGTCGGGCCAGTGCTTTTGTATCGGGATTGTGACGCATTCGAGCAGCGTTGAGAGCTCATTGTACGGGCGTGTCCAACTCAGGCAGCGCCCGATGAGTTGATCGATGAGGTCAGGAGTGGGCTGGCCGTGGGCGAAGAGGATGCCGGTTCCAGTGTCGAGGCGGAAGCCATTTTGAGGATTCCAGTAACGGCTCGAGAAGAGGTCGAGGAGAGTTGTGTTTTGCGCGGGCGTAAACCGACGCAGGTGGGGGAAGAGACCGGCGAGGATATTGGCGTTCACCTGATAAGAAATGGGCGACAGAATGGGGAAAGGGTTAAAGAATTTACAGACCTGGTTCTGCCACATTTCGTTGTTGTTGCTCGGGAGTCTCACGTGGAGTACGGCGTCGAGCACGACATCAATCCATTCGCGCCCGATGCTATAGTAAAGTCAAATATCAAAAGGCAGTGAATCTGACTTAAACGAACCTAATCGGAGACAAATATGTCGTCCAGAAGCGCTGAGATTTGCGGTTGTGCACTTGAGCCTTTGCCTCCCATTGTTCCCTTACTGGTGCATCTAGCCGCCAGAAATTCCCCACACCATCTTTGTCCTTATAGAACTCTTCCCCGCTGACAATTTTCCATCAGCATCCGTGGAGAATTCAAGTCGTAACAGGCGCACCTTGCCCCAGAAATCAGATCGGGATTGAGACCCAAGGCCATACAATCGTCGTAGATAGTATACTGGGCGCCGACGCGGACGAGCTCGCTGAGTTGGTTTAAAGATCCGACCTGAGGGACACGCGAACCAGTGGCGCCGCCTTGGGAGGCAGCTTTGCATTGAGTTTTGTGCGCTTTCCAGTCCGCTTCCCAAAGGGTTGTATCACTGTGGAACAATATTGAGGACTGAATAAGACAGACCTCGTTGACATTCGGCGGAGCAGTACGACACTACAAAGCGGCCTGATTGAGCCAATGGAATTTGAGTGGCACAAGGACAAACTAACCCATTTTACAGGCAGAGCACAGATTTGCGGCTGGCTTGGAGCAGATACACAAGATTCCCTCGATGGTAGACATTCTGGGTGCGTAAAAGTCGGAGATGTCGCGACGTTCGTCTGCCGAATTGAAAATTCTGACAAGCAAAATCGGTGGCAAATGGCTCTTCGAAAAGTTAAACGCGGGGGAGTGGACGAAGAGGGGAATCGTACTTGACGGGCAGCTCAGAGCGGACAAATGCAGATAAAGGCAAGAGGCGAAAATGGGTTGTTTGTTTGTGTCTTGATGGCATCCTTGTCTTGCCCCGATTGGGATTTCGGCATGATCCGAGGCTGATTTCGGTTGAATTCTGGAAATCCGGATTGCGATTGTCATTTACGACAAGAAGGTAAGGAACCGGATACGACCGCTCCCAAATTTTATAGACTCGAACAAATTCGGAAGAATCATAGACCGGTCACCGGACCTCACCGAGCGGAATTCGAAGTTCAAAGACGGCATCACAGCAAGTTACAGTTCATAGAGAAATCGAGCACGATTCATGTCCGCTATTATTGAGATTCACTGCTCCAACTCTGCTTGAATAGCGCGATCTTGACTTGGATATCCGACGTTCAAAATTCCAAGATGAGTATTGATTTGTGCGACACGTAAGGGAACGACGCGGTCCGCAGAACAAGAGCAATCAGTAATACGACGGAGGGTCTCTGACGGTGGCGCGCCCATATTCAGGTACGATGGGTCCGGGATTACTCTTGAACGCATATCGAACTAGGAGAAATATGAGCCAGAGGCGCAAATATACTGGAAACAACCCACAGAGGCGGTGATGTCCTGCATCGAAGACTTCACCCCAGTAGCCTTCCGAGTGGATTGCCTGCCTCGGCCAACACTTGTCGAATTCACCATCCTCGTCGTAATTCGGCATTCCACCCGCCGGAACGGGTTCAGGAAGCATAGATGCCGGAAGGCGCGCCCTGTGGTAGCCGCTGGTGTAGCCGTTGCGGTCCATGAAGCTGCAGGTGGTGGATACGTACAGCGCATTCTGCGCATTGGCCCAGGTCATGCCGTTTACGGAATTATTGCCGGTCGAGAGCTCGTATATCATTTTGCGCGCGCGGATATCCCAGAGGCGGATGACTTGGTCCTTGGTTAAACCGGTGAAAAGGGCTGTACAATTCAAATTCAGATTATAATCATCGCGAATAAGAGAATTTCGAAAACCAACTTACTCGGGACTCCGTCAGGGTGCACAAGCGCAATTCCGCCACAATCCTCCTGCCCGGTCCCGGCGCAGAAGGTGAGGACAGGGAGAGGCGTGCGGGTATCATGAAGACGCGCATGATCATCACTGGCACCGGTCGCGAACACATTGGGGCCCCCCGCGCTAGTTGAAAAGTCGCAGATCCCTCCCCCATTCCCGAAGTATCGAGAGAGGGTCTTCCCGCCGTGCTCGAGATCTAAAGAGATGAACGACCAGTCCTGACTCTCTGCGGGATCCGAGCTGCATAACATGGTGCCGGGGAGTCCGGGATGCGGGTGCCAGACCGTAGGAGAAACACTCGAGTCGGTGAATTCAATGATGGACGTGTGCTTGCTGCCTGCGGAGCCCTCGATCTCATCATAATCGTCTCTCCAACTGTCTTGCTTGAAACGGCCTCTGATGGGGGTATTTTCGCCCCGTCCGTGTGGGGAGCCCATCAAGCTTCCAAACCGCGGCCGAACCCTCTCCACCACGAAGCAGGGTTCCGCTCGTCAGAACAGCGAGGGGACCAGTGTGCTTCCGATTAGCGAGGGAATGCATGGGGAGACCCATTTTGTGGATCTTTCCGGTGATACGGTCCCTCCAGGCCCCGGGAAGCTCCACCAAAGGATTGTCCGAAAAATTGGATTTTTGAGAGCCAAATTTCGCAATTTCCTTGTCCGAAAATTGGATTTTCGAGACCAATAGTCTGAAAGCCTTGTCCGGAATTTGGATTTTTGAGGCAAAGTTTGTGGATTTTCACCGGCCGTGGACCCCATTTGTGCTGGACTTCTCTGACGAAACGAGACACGGTGTCGAAAAGAATCCAAAAGGTGATATTCGAACCTCTTCAAGAATTCAGCTAACCTGTCCAGTGGGTACGTGCACAGCGCCGCGCCGTAGGCGCGGCGGCGAAAAAAATTGGTACTCACGTGATAAGCCTTGTCCGATATTGGATTTTCGAGACCCAGAGATCCGAAAAAATAGGATTTTTGAGGCAGAGATTTGGATTTTTTTCGGACAATCCTTTGGTGGAGCTTCCCGGGGCCTGTCCCTCCACGCGTACGACTTGATGCGATAACTGTCCGCTACAAAGATCAGTTTTCGCTGCTCATCCGTCGTCGCCGCATATGCGAGGTCGGAGAGACCAACGTCCGCATGACGGACTGTGAGTGGGAAGGGTTGCTGGTTGGTGTCGTCGAGGATGTAGTATGTGAGGATAGGAGTCCGCTGCTTGTATCCGCCCATGGAAGGGAGCACGATACAACTCCTGTTGTTGACGAATCTCATAGGCTCAGAAAATGCCTCGTCGCTCGAAATTTCGCAGCGTGCTTGGGAGACATTCTGAAAGGCGCCAGGCTGGGACGGAACTGGGTGCCTATAAAAACCAGAGAGGCGGCTGCTAGATGGGCTTGGACGCGGGGTTTTGTCCCAGAGTTTAGGTAGTGCCAACGCAAAGACGCAGTTGAAGATCCAAAAGGCAACGATGAATAGCGGGTGAGTCTTCCAGGGCTCAAAAAGAGCGTTGATTGCAGGGAGAAGAGCTTCGTGGATTCGAGGAGCTGAAGGCGAAGGGTCAGCTTTATATCAAAGGATGCATATCCGCAAGTCGACCCACTGAATATATGAAAGAGCGTATTCGGCCCTTGAAGCAGCGGAAACCGCCGGGTATGTGCGAAGGAAGGGAGGTAGTTCACTTGGCCGGAACCGTAGGCCAGAGAAATTCCTACGTTCACGGTTTGGCTGACCCGATCTACCACATCCGGAAAGGCTGGATCAGCTGGATCAGCTCGACGCACGAGGGCACAAGCTTCCTTCAGGAGGGTAGGGACTCGCGCGCCCAAATCATCTTCACCAAGATCATAGAGTTTACCCTCAAGACCCTTACAGGCCTCCTTGACTGAGTGCAGAGTCATAGGATGCGACAGAGATGGTCGGAGAAGAAAGTCAAAGAACCTGCCCGAAAAGGAAAGAATTCGTTTCGGTAAAAAAAATCATGATTACGTATCCGAAGTTGTTCCCTCAAGACGATGATCGAAGTGGCTCCAGCTATGAGGTCCAGGCGGGAAGCGCAGCGTTGTCAGGTGGGTCCAGTTTTCTTTTTCTTTTCCGATGAACGCACTGAGGCTTCATTATTGTTGCAATCGGTTGCCTCCATGGAAGCAATCCGGGTTTTCGACCGCAAAAATGTTGCGTTCCATACAAGAGAGAAAAATGCTGAGACAGGGAGCAGTAATGAGAGTGTTATGAAGTTCGAAATTGAAGTTTCACAGTGCCACTCGCTGAGTCGGCGAGGTCGCACGGAGGCGATCCCAGTTGCCAGAAGGGACGAATTGTGTGGGGGGTAGTAGTTTGCCCGCGTATTTTCGAGTTTGCCCACCGGCAGCCAAGAGGCAAATCCTTTGGAAGAGCGGAGCAGCATGGGAGTAACATGAGAGGTCGAACATGTGAAACGGCATCGCAACCAAATCGCAACGGCATTGGATCAAACGGTAAAAACCCGGCCTTGTCAGCAAGCAGCTTGCCACAGCTTGCCATCTTACCCCCATCCTCGGCTCTTGCGCTGGCTCGCTGCCCTTTTTCTGAATTTTAACTCTTTTGCAAACTCGTTGGGCGCCGGAAAGAACACCGAAACCAAACCGAAACTGCTCGTTTGCTCCTCGTCTTTTTTCCCTTCTTCTGTGCTATCATATTCCGCTTGTCAACCGCTTTAGAACTGGATAAATTAGGCCCCTCTCCGCATCGCCGCAATCACGGGCAGGCCTCGAATATTCTCGGCGCCGCCTGGTCTAAATCATAGCTTGATTCTCGTAATACCTCGCTTTGTGCAAGTCGGCATCCTCGCTTTGCTCTGGTTCGGCATCGAAAACTTGGCTTGTCTACCTACAGTGTAGATATATCGGACGATATCCTTGCGCAGCGACAAAAGCAATGTGCTTCAATTAATTCATACGGTATTCCATCCGTTCTGTCGCCAAAATTACGCACGGAGGTCATTAACCCCGCATGCTAAAATTTATACCATACTAATCAACCTATAGATCGTTACAAGGTCGGCAAAATTGTACTGTGACCCGCCGGTATGCCAACCGCCCTTCGTCGTTGTATCAAACCGGAGCTTACCCCGCGCGCCTCTGCTATCTACAATGCATATGTATGAAGGGAATCCTCTTCATCTCGCCAGGAACCACGGTTCGCATCTAACACCGCATCCGAGGCCTTGTAACGAGATTGCTGATATTCCTGCACCAATTGCGTCTGCTCGCGCTGTGTTGTCGATAACGAACGACCCCGCATCCGAGCGCACGGTAGTGGTGCTTCCATTTTCCGAGCGCTCCGAGTCTGGGCGCCGAACCTGAGCGCGAAGGTGGTTCGCCTCCGCCGCAAGCGCTGCGGGATCTTCCCGCTCAGGTGAGAGCCTGAACTCGGCGAATTGTGGGGAGGGCTCGTAATCGTGGAGTGGCGACTCCTCCACCGTTGCCGTTGAGGCGCGCGCCCGGTGCCATGACGAGGTGCGGTATAGGATGACTGTGGCTGTCAACGCGAGAACCACGGCAATGCCTGCGGCCGCGCGGCCTGCGATTGCAACGACAGAGACCTTGGCCGCCGCTCGTTTTGAAAGATGCGCCGAGGCACAAATAACCACCGGCGAGGGAGTGATGATCCAGGAGTTTATATCTTCCCGCCGATGCAGGAGTTGAGGCTCATTCGCCCTCATGGCGTCGAGGATCGGATGGCTTTCCGTCAAGGGAAGCGCGAGAGCACGATATAGAAGCACAACGAAGAGCCGTTTTACTCCCATTAATAGGATAGGGAGATCCAGCGGCCCAGGAGCATGGTGATGAGTATTCCTCGTTGTTTCTGGTGATGTGCTGGCCCTTCGTGAGGGACCCACAGCTCTGAGCGCCGTTCGTCGAAAAAGGTAATTCCGTGGCATACTGATGATGATGGCTAGGACTCATACTTCGCCAATGGAATCAAGTCCCGCCCGACGGTACCAGTGGTGAGCAGTTGCGTGAAAATCGAGCTCAACCGAACTCCGACCGTGCTTCAGGATAAATTGATTTGAACCGTGGGAAACTCACTGTCGTGCGGAATTCTGGCTCAATATCTGTGTTCAGGCCACGATTTCGGATACGATTAATGCAATATGATAATGGATAGTTTGGCGAGTGCCAGCCGATATGTTTTTGCAGTTGTAGTCACGGTCCAAAATATGTGCTATAGCAATGTGTTATATTTATTTTGATCAACGGGAAGGGATCTGCTTCGACAGGACATGATTACTCGTCCCGTATCCATGCACACAGGCTGCCCGATGAGTCGCTCTCAAAACGATGTCCGCGACGCTAGTACGGTTCAAGTTTGTAAATTTACAGCCAAAAGATGCATTACGGTTTCTGCAGTACGCCAGGAGTCTCAAAACGTTCGGGAAGGCCTCAAGGAATCACAGCCTGCGCGGTGCTTTTCACCTTATTTTCCGCGGCGCAAGTGAGGTGTAGGCCGAGGCGCGGCAATTCAACCCTGATCGGCGATCATTTGGGGCTCGGCTCTCGGCTTCCGATGCATATCGATGATCGCCGACGCCGCAGCTTGCTTCCAACCTTCATCTGCCCATTACACTTTCTGTTCTACTGAAGGTCTCGCCGCTCCTTTCTCCCACTCCAACCCCGGGAACGTCTAAACTTAACAGCATACCAACCATCGATATCACCATCGCCGCGCTCTGATATCAGCGAACGCATACCAAAAAAAACTGCTTTCCCGCTGCGCGAAATCCACCTAGTACATGCGTACGTACGTATCTCCAGGATTCATTAACATAGCGGTGCTCCGAAACTGTCCACCTACTTATATCCCGCTCGTTCCCTTGTGATTCCCTTTGTTCGCTCTTTCCTTCATCCCTCTCTGTGCACCATGGCATCCTCCTCCCCCGTGGATATGGACACCGGTAACTACAATGCCCTGCTCATCGGAGACCTCATACCCCTCTATGTCGTCCGTGCGTACGCCATTCCTCTCGAACTCCGCCCATCACACACTACCCTACACACTTTAGTCGTCGGCCTAACATGGATCCTCCACGACTACTGTCTGTCTCCCTCTCTCCGTCTTCGTACAAAATGGTATGCTAATGCGGCGATGGGGGACACTTAGTTGTCACTTTGGAGGACGAGGTGCGCCTCCCTCTCTGATATCTCCCTCTCCCTCGTATTAAGCCGCCAGCGCCCCCACCGAAGATACGCTATATTTGGGTTCGTGTAGACTGCGATCCTCCCGGCGCCATCCATTCATCACTGATCATAATTTGCGCCTGATTTGCGCCTTTAACAGCCCCAGCGCCTCAACTTCAGCAAAGTGATGTTCTTCTGGGTGTGTATCCCTTCTCCCTATCCTCATCCTTTTTTTTCGTTCCTGGCACTCAATCCACTGCGCGTATCGTCAGATCCGATACTACAGGTCAGTCTCTTCCATGGTATTCGTGAATCCCGAACGCGGACAACTACTCCCAGCATCGTGCTCCTTCTATTCGATGTGATCCAAATCCATGTCTTCGCGATCCCAGGGATCACAAATAAAAATCTGTACGTACATGCGGTGGTTTCCTGTGTCGCAGAACGTGAGTGACGCTAATGAACTACTAGATGTGTAGCAATGGACACAATCATCCGCGTCGTCGGCGCCGTCTTGCTGTGGAGTGTCGAGATAATCATGCAACTGCGCATCTACGCGCTATATGGCTGTTCCAAGCGCGTGCGTGCTCCTCTCCGTTCTCCCTCCCACATATTTAACTGAACCACTGGCAAATCCAATGCCCAGATCGCGACCCTCAACCTCCTCCTCTTCGCAGCCTCCATCGCGGCCTTCCTGTGGATCCTCATCCACAACCACGCGCGCCGCGCGTCCGTCATCGCGGGCGTACTGCCCCTCGGCATCCCTGCCGCCAGCGTTCACTCGGGCATCGAGTGGGCGCAGTGGGTTCCCGGTGCGTCTGTTCTGGCCCCGGCACCCTTCCTGCCTTCCAACAACTTTTTTTCAGCGGCGATCTACGAAGTCATCCTATTCGGCTTCGCGCTGTACAAGACGCTCGAATCGACGATGGTGTCAGTGCGTTATGGCCATGGCCAGGACAGGAGGCTCTCGATCTATGGGCTCCTTCTGCGGGATAATGTCTTTTATTTCTTTGGGTGACTCCTTCCTACCTTCCTTCGATGTATTTGTATAACTAATCGGCGTGATTCAGAGTTGCCGGCCTGCTCGTGTTTAATAACGTACGTTGGCAGGTCCCCACGCCTTCTGGTTGTTGCTGACGTTTCCTGTGCATTGGTAGCTTATGGTCCTCGTAAGTGTTTCCCCTCCCGGTACAGTATCCAAGTCTAATTAAATTTGTCGCCTCTTCAATGAAGAACCTGACGCACATCCCCTGGTTCAGCTATGGGTGCGTGTATACCATATTTGCCTCGCTCAAATTGAAACCCAGCGCAGCCCCTTTCACGCCGCCGTGGGCATCCTCACCTCCCGCATGATGATCAACCTGCGCAAGGCGACTTCGCAGGACCCTCCAGGTCTCACCTCCGCCTCTGCTTTCGAGTCGGCTGGCACCCTGGGAATTCAGAATAGCGCCCGGCACGAATTCGAAGAGCACAAGTGGACGAAGGAGGAGGAGGACGGGTTGGGCAGTGACAGTGTGGAGTCTATCGAGTTCGCGCCGACGGAGGGTGAGCCGGAGAAGGAAGTGGTTATGGCGTGAATCAGGCAGGGTTCGAGGAGGAAGGGTGAGTGGAAGAGGTTCAAGCCAAATTAATATTGAAGTCGGTCGGCTGTATGGACTGTTTCGACACGCATGTACTTTCTACCGACGGCTTAGTATGTACGACCGGTTCAACAACCACTGAGAAAGATATTTGTGAACGAAAATTCGTGGGCGCCTGCTTTTGTCCCTTTGGCATTGACGGTTGCTTACTCAACCACGCCATATCCTCAGTGATTCCTTTCAATTTGAGTGAGCACCCGATATAAGCCTCTTTGTCCCCGGTCACCGAATGATAATTCAACCACGTCGATTGAACCGGGGGAAAGCCGTCATCCTACTCCTTGTCGATCGCACTACGCGAATCCATCCATCTGGAGGCAGGCGTACACCGGTCACACAGATGGTCGACGTGCCCGGCGCGGTCTGAAAATGGCTTTACTAGATGCACAGAAAATAAACCAATGTTGAGGCGATGTAAAGATGCTGATGGATTGAACAATCCAGTGTAGGATTGGATTGATTGGATGCGGATATCGCGACTCCCACAGGTACGGTGGTATGCCACGTAACCCACGCATGATGAGGGAGTCTGTTCGTTCTCGATCTCAAGTTTGAATATCTGTCCTGCTGGGTGGATGCCCGAAAATTCCCTACATTGGATTGCATCAAATTTCAACTCGCAAATAAGCCTCCCAATATGGGACTTTTTTTGGAGGATGGATCGATGGAAAATAAGCGAATTCCGAGACGTAGTATCTCTTCTGGTCAGGGCACGCTCGAATCCGCGGCTGAATCGAATTGCATCAGCCTCGCAAATAATTTTAAGGTTTTCGACCACGAGGGGGACGCCTCCATTCATCCTGTTGCAAAGATCACGGAACATAGATGGGGTGCAAGACAATGTCAGTACACGAAGAACCAGATCAGATATTGAGCGCCGACTGATGTGCCTAGGTGCATTTGCATGGAAGTCCAAGATGATGAAATCGACGGAGGATCAGCGCACCGTTGGGCGGTGTAGATGGATTGACGTACAGCTGGAATGACCGGTGAACGAAGAAAACATGGTTGAATGGATAACGTCGCGCCTATTCGGAGAGAGGTGGGTCAGCGCACCCACAGGGAAGAGATCAAAACACTAGAGGTCGTTGGTGGAGGCAGTATTAGTTCAAGTCGCGTGAAGTCAATTTTAGAGTCCGGCTCGAAACATAGGGCTCCAACCGTTTATTTACCGTTTACAGATCTCAGTAAACTAAACGGAAACGGTAGATAAATAGTTTAAAACCGTTTAAAACTGTTTTAAACGGTAAGTTTAGGGGTATTTTCTTTCCGTGCACTGAGACATCCATGAGCAGGAAGTGAGTCCCAAAGGAACCATCAAGAGGTTCCTTATTGTCTATAAACCTGAAACACACTTAAATTTCAAAACCTCGCAGTTCAAGGAAGCAGGTCATACCAAAGAGCCGGATATTGACGGCCGGGTCTTACACTTGAAAACTCACTTTTGAGCTTGGTGAGTTGGATGCTGTCGGGGTGTACCAAACTGAACCTTTTATGAGTTTTCAAAATGCAAAAATGAACTCAAATCCCACTGAAATTTCCCTCCCGGTTTGCAACCGTTTAACCATTTATTTACCGTTTATTTACCGTTTCCGGTCGCCTGTAAACTAAACGGTAAATTTAAACGGTTAAACGGTAAATAAACGGAAGAAAACGGAAACGGTTGGAGCCCTATCGAAACATCTAAGTCCAGTCAGTCCCCGCAGGTGGGATGGACCCGGGACCCCATACCACTCACAGTTGTTCTGAATTCAATTTTGCGACAATCTTATTCGGATTGGCCCTCACTGTGACCACATCGCGACGGAGCGGCACGCCGATGGATGGGGAGAATTATTTATTGCTCGTGTTCATGTTTGCAGTATACTTTGAGTCGTATCTTGTGGAATTACCAACGGACCCAATGAACGGACGACCATCGAACGCAGAGGCATCGACTAAAATCAACGAACAGGCAGACTTGACAGGACACCAAACCACGGAGATCCTGAAGCAGGGGGTGAGATACAGCTGTACCACCCCACATCAAGTCTTGAACTGAATATTGGGACAATACCTCGGGCTTTCCAAGAAATTCGAACCGTGGCAGCCTCCGGCGACGCGGTGGGCATTGCGATGCAGTCTGGTATCCTCTGCTTCTTTGGGTCGGTGCTCTGTTTGGTGGTTGCGTCCCAGCCTCGCGCCGGCTGGGTCTCATCCTCGGTGATCTTTGCCCTGGTCGCATTCTTGCCGCTGATCATGCAAGCATGGGGGCGGGCGGGTATCCGTGTGTTCATTTTGAATATAATGTTAAACCTCTGACCTTTTGCTGTAGGAGTTTCGGGCGCTTTCGAGCTGTAAGTACGCATCCTTTAAAGTAGAAATATAATCCGTTCAGGGCTTCAATGTTAATTAAATCCTGGATTCTGTACTGCACGGTATCAGCGACACATGACTGAGCGCAGTCGGTCGGTAGGAAGGGACTTAATTACCACTCACAGAATACCAGACCGACAAATAAGTTTTTGACGTTTCTTGTGGGCGAAATGACGGTACAAGTCTCCTGGAGAAGGCCTAGCTTTAACGGGGAGAGTAAGTCATAAAGCGCACAAGGTACCGGTTGAAACCTTGAAGTTACCGCCGAAGAGAAAGGGCATTTACATCCACGATCCTGGTATATTGTGTCTTACTTGGTGGGAGCGAGGCAGTGAAAGTACAGTTTCATCGTGAATTGAAATACACAGCTGACTAGAAAACTTGAATTACAGATGGCCACCGGACGCTCGAGCTTCACCTAGATTTCTGTAAAAGTCCAATGTCAGAGAGCCGATGAAAAGAACTTAACTTCCAACCAACCTTCACTCTTCCTCCTTCAACAATTCACCCCACGGAGAAAGTCCAAAGAAGGACGGAAGCTCGTCCCAAAGTCGTTTCGCTCCTTCATCATGGTATTTCCGACCGACCGCGGTGCATGGCTTGCATAGGCCCTGCCCTGCGGCCGCGCGCCAATGAAACACGGGAGAAAGCCCCGGCGGCTTCCACAGCGCCAGTGAATATTGGACCTTCCTCTACCGGCAACCCTCCGGGTTCATACAATCTGAGACCGGAACAGTTTCGTGGTCCAACCACCCGAAGAGATAGTTGGCGTGCGCGACGCGCAGAGGCTTGATCGCAGACATAATGATATTCCTGTCTGTATCAGAGATTCCCCGAGTGTGGTTGTGAGTGAGGAACTCGAGATGGGTGGCAGCGAACCAGAATGCGGAAGGGAGGAGTGCAAGCAACCTTAGTTCCCGCGCGAGCAGGATGGTATCGACGATGATTTCGCCGCGTTGCACATTCTTCGGGTCATTGAAGACGATGTGCTTTGTCCGCGTTCCCTGGTCGATGTACTCTTCGAGGGATGCAGGGAAAGCGACGCGGAGTCGGGAGAGAGCACTGTCGAAGAAAGGTTGAATTTTGTATTTGAGCCCAAGGCGCAGGAATGCCGCGATCACGTCAAATGGTAGCGGGTCAGCTTCCGGATACGACCTGGGAATTGCAAGATTGGTGAGATGTTCTTCTAATTCCAAACGCACGTACCAGCGGTCGAAGATGGCTCGGAAAAGGTGAGCCACTTCGTTGGCCGAGTCCGAGAGGTGCAACACAGGAGTTTCGTCCACTCCTTTAGTAGTTGCTATATTCTCGATATTGGTTTTGAAGACCGTCGAGATCCGGGAGAGGGAGCCTTTGTAGATGCGGAACTGAGTGTCCTCGGTCTGCACGATGAGGTTGCCGTCGTCGAACCATATATCGGACCGCTGGATCAGTTGGGCCTTGGGAATGATTTCGCCAGGTTTGTGATACTTGTCCACGAGGTGGGTATTCAGAAGAAGGCAAGCGAACGCAAGGTGAGTGGCATCTAAAGCGAAGAGCTCCGAGTCCGAGTTTGCGGCGTTTGCCTCAACAGACGTCGACGCCGAAGAGTTTGTCGGACGACTAGTATCTGGGGAGCCGTGAGGGCTTTGTGTGTTATTGAGGTGCATAATTGGTTGGCCGCCTGGGTTGGTGTGGTCAGAGATTTGGCGTCAAAGTGATTGCCAAACATGCCACGTGACCGCGTTCTTCGCTTGCCTCTCGCCACCATGGATCCTACAGCAGAACTTGAACGCAGTCTCGATTTCTGGTTCGAAGACGGCACAATAGTTCTCCAGGCCGAGAATATGCTGTACCGTGTCTATCTTGGTTTCTTGGCCTCGCGATCTGCCGTATTCCGCGACATGTTTTCGACTCCCCCGGGCCGGCCCGCAGACGAGCCTCTGGTTGAGGGTTGTCCAGTCGTGCAGCTCCATGATACGGTCGAAGACCTCACGCGTTTTTTGAAGGCTCTTCTGCCTTCGAACCCCCCTGGGCCTGTGTCAGTATAGCTCAACCGTCTTTCTCCTCTCGTCTGACTATCGGACCCGTTAGCAACACCTGTCCGGTCTCCAATCTCTCTGAATTGGTTTCAGTCCTCCGTTTAAGCGACAAATACGACGTTCCCGCCCTCTGCGCCTCCATGGAATCGATCCTCGCCGCCCTTTATCCAACCACGCTTAAGGAGTGGGATGCAGGGCGGTATAGCGTCGCAGCTCTACCAGACAGATGAAAGAGGATCACGTCAGTGTGCTCAACCTGGCAGTCACCCGGGGCCTCCACTCCATCCTCCCCGAGGTTCTGTATTGTGTGATCACCAGAGACGAACCCAGCCGCATCGCCCAGATTCAAGACGAGGAGTATCGAACATTGTGCTCGAGCCGCGACACTTTGTCTAGGTTGACCCAGATAGGCTTCTACGTTGCGCTGCACACGTTCTCGGTTGGGGAGGACGAGGACTCAAATTGTGCTAACATGGCGGCCTGTGAATCGGAAAGGGCGCGCGTCATGCGCAAACAATTATCGGACGATCTTGGGGTGTACAGCCGCGGATACGATTGGAATGACCCTTTTGACTCTCCCGAGCTTCGTTTCAGCGCGCGTGATGACAAGGACACCGATTTATGTGCTAATTGTCTCGAGGTCGCTCACCTCGAGCACAACGAACAGCGAGAGTGGGGTTGGCACCGTTTGCCGGACATCTTTGATCTGGGCGCCTGGGAGTGGCTGCTGAAACAGGTACATCCGTCTCTGCGTCACGGTCTTTCTTTCGTTTTCACTCACCGTCGCACACCAGGACGAAGCCCGCACCCAAATTACTGAATAACAGCCTACTCATCACTGCTCACGCCCAATCTTCTTGAAACAAGAAATGCGACTCGGACGAACCCATCAAAAGTAAACCCGGACCGCGTTTTTACAGTTTGTACATTATATGTATCGCTACAAAAGCCAAAAAGAATACATCAGTTCCGGTAGAAGGCAGATGAGCGACAGTCGAAAGGCCGAGCTCGAACAATAAAAAGAAAACATAGCAGCGAGGTAGAAGAACGAGAAAAAGCCGTCCCGCCAATAAGCGTCAATGCTGGTCATCGCGCAAGGCGAGCACATCGACTGCGCGGTTTGATGTAGCATCGGTGCGAGCCCGATGAACTCGTTGAAAAGGCCGAACGCCGTCGCGGGGATCTGACTCGAAGTAACCGGTGTATTGGGTGAGGCGGCGTGGCGCGGAGATGTCATGGGCGATATGGTGGAGTATCTTGTTCTCATTCTTCATCCAAATAATCGACATGGCGCGTGTCCGAAAAAGGAAATCCAGTCGGCAGAGGGTGATAGAGGAAGGGGTATGGGAATGCGGAGGTGGAGAGGAAGGGTGCGCAATCGGCGGATCATCTCCATACGCGTGAACCCCCAGCGATAACGCCCATCGACAGCGCAACTGGGAACGTCCTCGTCGGCCTCCTCACCAATGCCGCGAACATCATCCAAGAGGCGACACGATGCATACGCAGCCTGCCGTCCTCTCCCTCCATTCCCCGGACCTGCTCTTTACTCTCCCTCGCCTTCCACCCACGGTTGCACTCGCAGAAGACACCGACCTCCTCCGGACCCATCACCACGGGCACTTGCTCCCGACACGCAGGGGCAACATCCGCGAGCTCGAGCTGGGTATAGCGCGGTGGGGGAGACAGTACTCCCGGCGCCGCGCACGTCTGCGTTATTGGTTCTGATGCGCATCGCCCCGCCGAGCATGTCGTCGTCTCCCTCGTCTCCCTCCCCGACCTCCCTACGCAGTGGTACCCCCACCGTTGCCCACGCCACTCGCAGTACTCCCACTGCCTGCATAACGACGGCGGCGTACACGCTCAACGGGATGCACCCCTTCGCCTTCTCCCCTCCTCCCCATTCTTGGCCTGGTGCTCGCTCGACGCTGGCGCTGCACGGGATCGACAGCGTCACTCGCGCGCTCAGTCTGGTTTCCATCTGCATCCGCATCCGCATCCCGATGCTCCCCACCCGCTCCCATGGGTACCCGCGCCGACGTACACGCCACCTACACCGGCACCGCTCTTAACGCAGCTCCTCCTTCGTCTCCATGTCGTTACCTACCCCCTCCGCCTGAGTCGACGCCTCCCCTTCACAGCCGTATCCCCGTTCCCCCTCGCAGCCGCATGCGTGGTCCCGTACCTCCGCCCCATCGGCTTCGCGATTGGGATTGAAAGAAGGTGTGAGCGTGATTGCGGGCGAGTCGGCCAGCAATGAGGACGCTGACGCGCACGACGAGCGCCTCGCGATCGGGAGACCGTGGCACAGGTGTCATGGGGTCATGCTACGGGGAGGATGAGAGAACGAAAGCGTGGGCGATGCGTGTGGCGAGGAAGATGAGCACTTTCGAGAGCGCGGCGACGAGGCTGGGGGTGGTGCGTGCTGCGAGGACGACAATGAGCGCCTCAACAGCGTGAGGTGCGCGGAATTACAAGGCGCGGGTGCTGCGTGCAGCAAGGGCGGGGGCGCGCGGTCAGGAGGCGCACGATGAGCTGCTCGGGGATGGCGCGGGTAATGTGTACAGCGTGCAGCGTGCAGCTCTGGTGAGGACGAGGGTTTGGGCGGGGCCGTAACGCATACGAGGAGCGCCTCGGGATCGGGCGAGGTGGGCACGGTGTATGCGGCGACGAGGACGAAGCGCCCGACGTCCGCGCGGAGAGCGCGCCTATAATACGAAGGGGCGATGGCAGATGGTGCGTGCGGGAACGAGAATGAGAACGAGGACGAGAACGAGAACGAGGGCGAGTGCCCATGCGGCGGAGGCACTAACGACGCGCACGATGAGCTACTCGGAGAGCAGGTGGCGAGTGGCAAAGGCGAAGGCGCAGGTGACGATACGCGGGTGATGTGCGGCGCCGTGGAGTCATATATCAGTACAGTACCGGGAGGGGCAAGCGGGCAGGGAGGGAAAGTAAAAGAAATAAGAATGAATGGATATCAATGGTGGATGGTGTGAAAGATGACTCGTCTGGTCGACTAACGAAACTCAACTAAAGCGGTAGAAGGAACGGTGGGGAGTAAGCCGAAGATGCGGGGAATGCGAATGGAAAGGCAAGATAGCTCGAGGAGAAGTGACTGGAGGGGAGATCGTAGGTGTAAGGGTACCGTGTCAAGCAAAAGCGAGGGGGTGTATGATAAGGGGAGAGGCTCGACGAGTAAAGTAGGATATAGAAAGGAGGATGGAGAGGATAAGCAGGCGGCGCCGAGCTATACAACGTTCAAAACGATGGTAAGAAAACACGACCCGAAAAGAAGAGGAAGGAACCCACCTCCAGATCCTATGCCCCCATCTGCGCTCGATCTTCGCGCGCGTCGCACGCGCCTTCCCCACCCACACGTGCCGCTTCCACTGGTTCCGACTTCCTGCTCCGCCTTCCGTCCCAGCGTCGGGTATTCGCCCCACCATGCCCGGTATCCACACGGTCCACCGTGCGGGTCCCGCTTCGAATTCGAATCCACCTGCGCGTCGTGGGCGCGCGGCATCGGCGTTCGCCTCCCCCGCGTTCCCCACCGCCCACACGTCCCGCCGCCCAGATTCCCTCCCACCTCCACGTCCTCTTCCTTCCTCGCGTCCCCACCGCCACCGCCCTCCCAACCTGGGCCCATATCCGCCACCCCATTGCGCAAGCGCTGCTTCGCACTCCCCGCGCTTGTCCGCGGCAGATTCTTCTCCGCCGCTGCGGAATCCTCCTGCCCTGCGCAAAGAGCGCTGCTGCTTCCAATTCGAATTTGAGGTTTGAACGCTGCGGGTGTGCGCGCGAGACACTCTGGGCCGTCCTCGAGCGTCGGGCATCGAACGTCGAAGGGGGCGGCACGGGGATGGGGCGGTGCGGGGACGGGGCAGGAGGGTGGCATCGAGCGTCGAACGGCGACGGGCGGGAACGTAGGGGGTCGATGCGATGGAGCATTTGGAGTCGAAGCTGAATAAAGTAATGTATCAGTATAGATTGAGGGATGGGATGACGAGGAAGGGGACCATGAGGAGGAAGAGCATGCGGAGAAGGGAGGGATAATCGAGGCCGGGAGTCTGTGAGAAAGATTCTAGCCGCGTCGTATCCCGGGGACCACAAGCATGAGCCGAATCAGGATGCCGAGGAGCTACACCTCAGTATGTATTCCCGATAGCCCCCAATCGCCTCGACCCGAATGTGGATGGTACAGCGCGCAAAAAAGTTAAGGGTAGAGACCAAAAACCATGCAGAAGGGGAAGAGAAACGTCGCTGGGAACCGCGTCGAGGCCATACACCACCCCCGTGCTCATACACCCCGCAGCCCGCACGAAGCCGGCAACTCCCAACGGCCCAGGTGGCGATGTCCCAAAAGGAAGGCGGGCAGGCGCAAAACACAGAGCTCAGAGCCGAACGCCAAAACGTCAACACCGTCTGCTGGTGCCGCGGGCCAGACGTTGGACGAAAAAAAAAGCCGAATAGTAAACGCCGTCTCTGCATACGGCGGCGAAAACACGATATGAACCCGACCCAAAAGGAAGGGAAGAAGAAAGAAAGCAAAACTCACCCCGCTAGTATCGTCGATGTCCAAAATGGCCTCGCAGAACTGCAGTTCATCCGCGCGTCTTCAAAGTACGTTGTCGCGTTCTGGCCGCTCCCTTCCTTTCGTTTCTGGCCTTGAGAATCCGAGCAATATCGCCCAGACAAAGCAGCCCGCGGTGTGTTGGTAATTCGCCCGCCACTGGCATGAAGGAACGCAGGGGCGTCGGGGGCAGTAAAAAGGCAGCCGTGGGCGGAAGCCAGGTAAGATTGAGTTCGTCGGGGTGATTGCCACCAGCAGTAGTGTGCGCCGAGGACGTCGAAGGGGAGGAGGATGTTGGGGAACGAGCCGCAGGACGCCATAGAGAGACCAGAAAGTCACAGAATGAGGCAGAAGGGTCCGGATCTGCCAGAAAATCGGCGAAACGCTGTTTTCTTCAATTCTTGCGCTGAAAGTCCATTCCACGCGAATCCATCGATACGGTGTGGACAAGAAGTGTCACGGGGCCCGTGTATACTCTCCGCGCTACCCCTACAAACAATTTCCCGTCAGTTTCCGTCCACTTTACACCGAGAGATTGTCCGAGTTTTTCGCGCAGAAAATTCGAGGAAACGTACCGGGCTGCAACGGTCTAGATCCGACATCCACACTCTAGGTTCGTTTATAAATTCTCCAACCCAAAATCCACGAATTTGAGGCTACGCGAAGGAACGGTCCTTGAGGTCTTCGGTGTAGGTGGCAAGAAGAGTTTGATGATACCGTAAAGACTTGCCGGTGCGTGGAAGCCGGCGGGCCGAGAGCCGAGGTTTGCGCTCAACCACCGTGGTCCACAACGACGAAGAAACGCAACGCGGACCAACGCCGCTCACTCGGTTGCGGGTGATGTTCGGCCGTGCATTTAGACAGCTATTCTTTTTCTTCAGACTCGGGAATTGACCTGACGGCTTGGATTAGTGATGTTCCGGCCTGGGCTTGGCCTGAAAGTCGGGGCTTTGGCCCGCTTTTGGGGGCTTGGGCTTTCAAAAATTCCAGGCCAGGCCGTCTCGCTCAGGCCCGGCCTGGCTTGGCCCGGCTTTGGCCTAAGCCGGGGCTTTGGTTGAAATTTTCTAATCTGCTATTCATGAGTATTAATTACTTGACTACAGTTCTATGGGCTTACAACAGTCCTTTGGTGATAAGTCAATGCTTTTGTTTGCATTTTAACCGCTCCTGGACGTCTGTGGGCGACGCGAAAATTTTGCTGATGCCATCATTTGAACCGTTGAATGAGTTTATCGACTGTGTGAGTGAGTGGAGTTTAAAATTTGAAACTATTCAACACTAGAGACAACAAAACTCCCCTTATGAGTGATTTAAAGTTCTTTAAATGGCTGAGTGCTGTAGTTATTGCCCAACGTCTGCGTGGCAATGGAGTCCCTGGGTTAAGTCTGAACGGCGGTTCAAATCTCCTTGCAACTTTAGTTGAGACAACGACGAGGGGATGAAATGGAAAGTATCACACGTAACGAGCTGTTGAACAATATGACTCAGGCGGACGTTGTGGACGATGCACTGCTGCACCGATTAAACGGTCCTGTTAGAAGTTTCAAGCGGCGCCAGGGTTCGACTCCCTGCGTCCGCACTGCGCAATCATTGTATCTTTTTCTTTCCTTCCCCGAAAAAAAGCAAAGCAACCTACCGAGGTTACACGAGGAGGGAGAAAGCGGATGTTGTGCACAGTGCACTGCTGTATGACTACAAGATGATGGTGTACTGAATGGCAGGCGGTTCAGTTTCCACTTGAAGGGGTTCGACTCCCTGTGTCCGCATACGCTTGTCGTGCTTTCCTTTTACCCCAAAATCACAGGAAGAAAAAGTAATCCATCTACTGAGATTACCTGACAAGGAGAAAGCGGACGTCGTGCACGGGCACTGCTGCACAACATGGGGAATCATACTGCCACTTGAAGCAGCTCCGCGGGATTCGACTCTCTGCGTCCGCATCCGCTGGATGAATTTCTTCTTTTTTGCGCCAGAAGGTTCACATTTTTATACTCACATCTCGTGATACTGACCGCTGTGCCTGTAGTTATAGTCCAAACTGTGTTGAACACAAAAAAATACCGTGGGTAGTCATTCCACACTTGTCTCTCTCGTTGACGAGGCGGTGAGAGCAAAACCCAAGTCAGTAAGGCAACTCAGACTATTAGTATCAGGTAGGCGCTTACCTGGGTAGGAGGGAATGGGCTTGGGCCACAATGACTTGAAGCTCGAAGCCGCTCGGTTGAAAGAGGATACTAGGGACGTTGCAGATACGTAGAATAGAATTCACAGTGTAAGTTGCAATCCAAGGGAAAGCTTACAACAAACGAGGGTCGAGTTTTTAGTTGTAGTGTCTGTTTATAAGAGACTAGGGAAAGCTTTGAACCAGCGTTGAATGGGGTTGATCTGCAATTCAGCTCAATACCAGAATACAAACTCGCCAAATACTGCATAAGTACTTCAAGTTGTCGCAGGTTGCACCCTAATTTTGGCTTGACAGAGACTAACTGGAATTTGAATTCAAGGCCAAAAGATGGTATGAACCTACCAGGGTGATCCATGGGACTCGACTAACTCAACGTAAATCAACGTTGAATCTCGGACAGATGGAGCTTCCAGAAGCCCGAGATGCCCGGGATTGAATGCTGCTAGAATTAATTTAAATGGACGTGATTATGGAATAGGATTCTAGTGACCATCAAACAAACCTTGCAAGTGTTCACACAAGATTATGTGCTGGTTCTATGTAGGCTTGAATATCGGAAGCTAGCTGAATATATATTATAGGAAAGTTGAACTTTCGATACTGGTTCAGATCCTACAATATGCAGCATGCTTACAATAAAATGCATCACCCATTAGAATGGGTAAATCCATACGTATAACGGTGTGGGTGCGGGAGAACGCGAGTGAATCAAATTGAACATGCCGTAGTGTGATTGAACATGCCGAATTGCCGCGCTATGCCGACTCCGGAAACTGCCAGAGATTTGATCGCACACCCATTTGAGGGAGGAGAAATGGTGATCTGGCCAGCTAAGGATCGGCGACCTCGGGGAGGAGCGTGAGAGGTGATCGAGCGCGGTGACCGCCCGCCAAGGTAAGCAGTGACCCGGCAACTAAAAACGGTGGCTTGAGACGGTAGTGAAAACGAATCGTATAGAGAACGAAACATAAAGCGAAGGTGCACTGTTGTGCAAAATTCCAGTCCTCAGTCAAGGACATCTTTGAGCAGCTTCGGGGTTCGACTCCCTGCGTCCACATCTGTAGCTTTAAATGCCTGAATGGGAATTGTTCTTTAGACATTGCAAGAGTTCCCACCTACGGAGCCTTGGAACCGAAACAGAAGCGGACGTCGTGCACGGGTACTGCTGCAAAAAATATGGGGCGGAATATCTTCCACTTGAAGCAGTGACAGGGTTCGACTGCCTGCCTCCACATGTGCGATAAAGCTATACCTTTTTCCTTACTACTTCCGAATCTTGGATAGAGATTTTCGAGCAGCTTCGGGGTTTGACTCCTTGCGTCCGCATACACGTGTCGCAAGGCTGTCCTTTTGCCCGAAAACTATGGGACTGGAGTAACCCATCTACTGAGGTTACCTGACAAAGAGAGAGAGCGGACGTCGTGCGGGGTGCACTGCTGCAACATATGTCTAATCCTTTCAACTTGAAGCAGCTCCGGGGTTCGACTTCCTAGAAAAGCAGACATCGTGCACGTTGCACTTTTGCATCGATATACGGAACTGTTCTTGGATAGGGTTTTCGAGCAACTTCGGGGTTCGACTCCCCACGTCCGCATTCAGTGTATCTCTGTAATGTTTGATTTTCATTGTGATTTTGAGTTTTATTTTTATAACTACTGTACTATTTCGATCAAATCGACATGGGGTGTGACGCGTGACCCGATTTACCTATTCGACATTTCGACACCGGTCAAAATCTTGCGTGACACCCCGAAATTTTCGACATTCGGACCGGAAAATGTCCAGAAATTCGTCTTTTTGGTGTCCTCGGGCCGCTTTTTGGGCCATGTCACGCTCGAGAGGTTCGACAAAGGCCTGCGTGACGCGTGACCTCGACCAAATTTCGACATCGACACAGGGGTGCGTGACACGTGACTGTCGATTTGATTGAAATAGTACAGTACATCCATCTCCTCAGCTTTTTCTTGTGCCGCCAAGAATACAAGAAAATGAGATTAACCCACACACCGAGGTTGTGTGAAGAGTGAAAGCGGCTCAAGTAGTTCGAATTCTTTCAACCTGAATGCAACCTAAATAGGTTAGCATGTCCCATTTCATCCTGCTGCAAGTCGAGCCCGGGTGAATCTCAACTTGGTCATGGTAATAGTATGTGCTGTGTTTCAAAGATTTGGGTTAGCTGGTGCGCTTACTTAGTGTAGTTGTTGTACTCGCTTCCTCTGTGTTGTAATTACTGATATGCAGCTCGGCCTTTGGGCATTGATTAGTAACCCCAACAGTTCAAGTAGGAACAAGTAGAATATTCTAGATATAATTCCTGTAGTATATAAGCTCACTCTAGCATCCTGCTAGAGCATCTGATTGCTCTAAAGCAGCCTTCTAATCAACAGTGCTACTGCAATCCTACCTCCTCTTATTATATTCTTGCCCTCCCCTCTTATATTCACAACACTCTCTTTCTGCCCTGTTTCCTTGAGGTGTAGGTTCGAATCTGCCTTGCTCACAACAAATCTTGAGCAGAACATGATCTATGTTAATCCGGTGATTAAGAAATCAAAATCAACATCATCCCCCCGTTCCGCTCCCTCACCTCCGCTGCCAACGTGATTAATCAATCAGTGATCAAACAGGATTAGGGGTCAAGACTGGAATTGCTTAATCAAACTTCATATGGTTACTGGCCTTGTTTGTTCTCCAGGGAATCAACAGTGCTCCATTTATCGTAGGGGACTCTCAGTGTGCCTTTGTTTGTTGTAACCAGAGGACTTTTCTCCCGCCTCTGTTGACATACAGGGCTTGTAAGAGTCCACAGAACAATTGTTACGAGCTCTAGAAAATGATGAAAGATCAATGGTTTGTGTGTTTGCAGTTTTGTCTTGGATTTTGAGCTGACGCCGCTACAGTTCACAGACCCTCTGAAAAATAGCAGAAGTCTCAATGAATTATTAGGCTACTGATACAGAATAGGGCAGTGTAGGTACAAAGAAAGTAAATATTGGGTGCATAGTGTAGTTGGCAGCGGTGCGGTAAACACCTGTCTCGGTGCCCACAGTACCCACAGGATCAGAAGCAAAGTATCAATGTTTTGGTTGATATCACAACAGATCAGCCATGTGGTTGAAAAATCACGGTTCCGTGGCATAGGAGAAAGAATTGAGCAGGAGGGGAAAGGGCAACGGCGATTGAGGTTTGAAATGCATATTATTCATTGAGGGCTCTCTACCTCGGTATAATAACACTTTGCCCAGTCTGGACCACATACAAACTTTTCGTATGAGAGCAAGGTCTGTTGTCGGCCGATAACAAGTGTATTGTGGGGAGACCACAGTCCAACCCTGAGAGGCATAGGGAGCCAAAATAGGAGTTCCGAGGGGAGGTAAGAGACCCAACCATTGTGGATTTGCCAATGCAGAAGGGTAGAAGAGGACTTTAAGGGAGGATGCAAGGATAGAGAATGAGCATATATCCTACAGGGATGGATAGAATAGAAACCCACGTTGGATAAACTTTGTCCACTCACAGAGCGGGAAGAATGCAGAGATGGACTATCAGCGGTGCCATCACCATTCAATGGGGAAGGGGCAAAACTATTGGAGTCAGAGGGAAAGACAACTGAATCAGTGTGTCCCTGCAGCGGTTCCCTGAGTGCAGCTCCGGTTTCTGTGTCATAAGAACCAGACACAATCCTCTTGCCATCAGCTAAGAAGGCAACTGAGGTGACCCGAGCAGTATACCTCTCCAGCAGCTCCCCGAGTGCAGTTCTGGCCTCTGCATCCCAAATGCGTACAGTATGGTCACTGGAGCCAGACACAATCCTCCTGCCATCAGGTGAGAAGGCAACTGCAGTGACCCAACCAGTGTGCCCCTCCAGCGGCTCCCTGAGTGCAGCACCAGTCTCTGCATCCCAAATGCGCACAGTGTTGTCACGGGAGCCAGACACAATCCTCTTGCCATCAGGTGAGAATGCAACTGAGGTGACCAAGTGGCTATGCCCCTCCAGTGGCTCCCTGAGTGCAGCTCCGGTCTCTGCATCCCAAATGTGCACAGTGTGGTCATTAGAGCCAGACACAATCCTCTTGCCATCAGGTGAGAAGGCAACTGAGCTGACCCCGTAGGTGGGTCCCTTCAGCACCTGCCTGAATCCGGTCTCTGCATCCCAAATGTGCACAGTGTAATCACCAGAGCCAGACACAATACTCCTGCCATCGGGTGAGAAGGAAACTGAGGCGACTGAATCAGTGTGTCCCTGCAGTGGTTCCCTAAGTGCAGCTCCGGTTTCTGCATCCCAAATGCGCACAGTGTTGTCACGGGAGCCAGACACAATCTTCTTGCCATCAGGTGAGAAGGCAACTGATCTGACCGGATCAGTGTGCCCTTCCAGTGGCTCCCTGAGTGCGGCTCCAGTCTCTGCATCCCAAATGCGCACAGTTTCGTCATAAGAGCCAGACACAATCCTCTTGCCATCAGGTGAGAAGGCAACTGAGGTGACCCAGTCGGTGTGCCCCTTCAGTGGCTCCCTGAGTGCAGCTCCGCTCTCTGCATCCCAAATGCGCACAGTGTTGTCATGAGAGCCAGACACAATTGTTTTGCCATCAGGGGAGAAGGCAACTGAGCTGACCCAATTGGTGTGCCCCTCCAGCAGCTCCTCAAGTGCAGCTCCGGTCTCTGCATCCCAAATGCGCACAGTGTGGTCACCAGAGCCAGACACAATTGTTTTGCCATCAGGGGAGAAGGCAACTGAGCTGACCCAATTGGTGTGCCCCTCCAGCAGCTCCCCTCCAGCAGCTCCAGTCTCCTCATCCCAAATGCGTGCAGTGTTATCATAAGAGCCAGACACAATCCTCTTGCCATTAGATGAGAAGGCAACTGAGCTGACCCCACTAGTGTGGCCCTCCAGTGGCTCCCTGAGTGCAGTTCCAGTCTCTGCATCCCAAATACACACAGTGTAGTCACCAGAGCCAGACACAATCCTCTTGCCATTGGGTGAGAAGGCAACTGAGCTGACCCCACTGGTGTGGCCCACCAGCGGCTCCCTGAGTGTAGCTCCGGTTTCTGCATCCCAAATGCGCACAGTTTTGTCCTCAGACCCAGACACAATCCTCTTGCCATTGGGTGAGAAGGCAATTGAGGTGACCCAATCAGTGTGCCCTTTTAGCAGCTCCCCAAGTGCAGCTCCAGTCTCTGCATCCCAAATGCGTGCACTGTTGTCAAGAGAGCCAGACACAATCCTCTTGCCATTGGGTGAGAAGGCAACTGAGCTGACCCCACTGGTGTGGCCCTCCAGCGGCTCCCTGAGTGCAGCTCCAGTCTCTGCATCCCAAATGCACACAGTTCTGTCATCAGACCCGGACACAACCCTCTTGCCATCAGGTGAGAAGGCAACTGATCTGACCCGACTGGTGTGCCTCTCCAGCGGCCCTCTGAGTGCAGCTCCAGTTTCTGCATCCCAAATGCGCACAGTTTGATCATTGGAGCCAGACACAATTCTCTTACCGTCAGGTGAGAAGGCGACTGACCTGACCAAACTGGTGTGCCCTTCCAATGGCTCCGTCAGTGGAGCTCCGGTCTCTGCATCCCAAATGCGCACAATTTTGTCAAGAGAGCCAGACACAATCCTTTTACCATCGGGTGAGAAGGCAACTGAGGTGACCCCATTGGTGTGTCCCTCCAGCACAGCAATTGTATTTGGCCACACTTTTATCCTCCCTCTTGTTACTTTTAGTAGTTGTGGGAATTTGGGTGTAAATGTTTCTGTGATTTTAGATTCTTCTGGTGCCAAGGCCAGTGCTGATAAATAGATGTGGGGAGCACTTTGACTGATTGCTTCCGAAAAGAAGGAAATAAATCTTCTGGCATCGATCACAAATTGGAGAAGAGGTGTGCTCTGATGATCTTTAGTCCTCGTAACATGCCATAAGATTATTCCCAGACATACCTCATTTTCCCAAGCTATCAACTTTGATAGGGCCTCATGTCCACAACCTACAATCCCAAGTAGACTCAACACCTCCAGCCAAAACAGAAACTTTTCAAACAGCAAGTCCTGCACTTGTTGGGAACGGTGTGAATCATGGGCTGTTGCCACTAGATGATCCACCCAAAACTCAGCCGCATATCGGACATGCAATGGGATATGGTTGTCAATTTGCTGCCACAAATCTTGTATGTCAACGTTCCTCAAGTATGAGGTTGGTAGTTTACAAATATTGAACTTCAGTTGGTTATCTAACACCTTCATGAGAGCAGACACCAGGGTTTGCTGCTGATTGTCTGTGCCACACAGGATTTCTGGCCGGGCCACTTGAACATAAGATGTCATAAACTCTCTGAACGAGAGATGTATGATTCTAATTGTTGTCCCTGGAGTATCAGAAACATGGATCACAGCACTCAGAGGGTGTAGTATCCCCAGAACAACTGATTTATCCAGTTCAAGCAAGTCTGCCAGACTCTGGCAATCCAAAGGTTTCAGGAGATGCAAAATCGTACTCAGAATCTTCATGGTTCGACCATGTGCACGTTGAGCACGCCGGTCTTTAAGGACAGCTGATGATGGAATGGCATAATTCACAACCCGGAGGTATAGGTCATGCAGGTCAGTCAGAACTTCACCATCCAGCAGGTAATCAACAGATTCCTGTGGGGGTGTCTGTGGCAGTCCGGTGAGAACATAACGAACAGCTGTAGCTGCAAACACAAAGAGTCCATTTGCAAGGGTTGTTATTTCTTCTGCCTGCTGTGTTTGAATTTTCCAGGGATAACGTGGAATCCAGTTGTACCCATAAAGTGATTGCTCAACATAGAGGTGTATGTCATGCTGAACTATACTGGGTTCAATTTCGTCGAGGACAACCCTGTGTGTCAGACAAAAAAGTTTATCCAATTCCAGATAGGAAGGGACATCGGGGCGTCCAGTGAGAAAGAATCGGATGTGAGCTGGTATTTGGTCAATGCTATCGGATAGCCACCGCAAGAATTTCTGGCCGCGGTCATTTCCACATTCATCCAGAGCATCAAGGCAGATCACCCATGGCTTTGAACCAAGAGGTAGCTTCCCAAGAGTTTCTACAACCAGTTTTTGGAACTGCAGATGTGGTTCTGTGTCACAGATGCCAATATGATCTTCCTCCAGTACCTCAATGAGATGAGCATGAAAGCTGGGACTATAATCTGCAAGCTGCCTGGCAAGTGTCATAGCAAGGTGGTTTATCTCCCTGCGGTCTGTGTGGTCACGGGAAAAGAAAAAGGATGCTGCCAGAGTATTTTCCTTCTCAGCCAAGATAGTTGCAACTGTCTTGGCAATTGTGGATTTGCCCGATCCTGCAACTCCACTGAGCATGACCACTCGGAATGAATCAGAAGTGCTAGCCAAGCATGTGATAAGGTCCTGGATTATGGCAACTCGTGTACCATCCATGCATTTCTCGGGTGTGTTGACAGCATTATAATGTGCCGCCACATGTTTGAGATTTGCTAGAATCTTGCTGCCAGCTGTGGTAGTCATACCATTAGTTTTTCTGTCAATCCTCTAAATTGTGGTGTCGAATACTCACAATCTGTTTGTGCATTGGCACTACTATGATTGAGAAACAGTATTTGGGAGAGAATGAATTAACATACTAATTATGCACGGTGAAGTGTTCGGTTTCAACAACATAAGACAGCCTGGGAGCCTCCCCATGACCCCCATCACCACCTTGTAAGCCACCTCCCCCACCTGGGCCTCCTACGCCCCCTGGGAAGATAAGCCATAATGCTGGCTGATCAATTGTCATGCACCCACCGGAGATGGTCTGATTGACAATATGAGCTCGGTAAGACATAGGGCTAGTGAGGATCGATGGGTAGCAACTTTGAGTAGAGTGCAGTGGATCCTGTGGTGCAATAAACGTGGAGGAAGAACAAGGGCTAACTGACAGCTCACTGACAGCCACAGCCCGCAGCCACATGTATTGTTTCCTAAATATAAGACACCAAACTTCGGGGAAACGGCTTGACCTCCCATTGGTGCATATTGACAGCCAGAATCAATGGACTCATATCCGGTGTCAGTTGAGCACTACTTCCTTGCTGGGAAGCGGGCGGTTGATCCGTGTGATCCTTACTGGTGTATAGAAAATGTGGATATAGACTGTATGAGGGGAATGCAGTATCCCTTCTAATTTCTGTTTAGCCCGAGCCCACTGCAGATGTGTTGGGAGCCGGGACATCTGATGGATTGATCACATCTATTTTGTTTAGGGTGTTTTGAAATAATTTGCACACGCAGGATAGGGCTCTTTTAGGCTAGACTAAGAGGCCATTGAAAAGAGTTTGTATTCATAAACTATTACATCATAGTCAAAATCACAGGAGTTTCCGCTGTGTGTGAAAGGGTATTGAAATTGAGAACAATTGTTGCTGCTACAATCCCGGAGTCTTAGTGGTTACCTGGTAAAGAGCCACAGTCATTGCACCCACCCTTCCAGCCCTCAGGCCTGCGGTAGGGGACGATAATGCTCCGAGCCCCACACTGTTGCAAGCTGCTTCATGCCTAACAGCATTCCCCGGGTGGTGGGTCCAACTTTATCCTACCTTTTCAGCAGAAGCTCCCTTTGGGAAGTCTGTTCTTTGCACAGTACAGTGATTAACCAATTGTTAGTTGTAACTTGTCTGTGTCTGATATTGTACCACACAAAAAAAGAGAGAACAATTGAATGCACAAAAGAGCAATTTGAATCCCACTGGTTTCCATGATTTCATGAATCTCTTTCACAAACCGCGGAAGCTAACTGAATCAATGAACTCTTTTGTGGACTTGATTATTCCAGATTCTAATGCCCTTTCAGCTGTGAATAGCAAACCAAGGTCAGAGTCTGGCCAGTTGACTTCATCAATGATACCATCAAAGCCTGTGATCCTATTGATCGCAGTGAAACTGAGATTGGCTTATGTAGTTTTTGTGCATTGCATTGGTTAAGTGTTTTAACACTGTTTTGTGGCCTAATCAAGTGTTGAACCAAAGTTCAGAACACTTGAGTTGACAGTAGATATTACAGCTTCTCAGCTTAATCACGATTCTCCCAAGGTAACTGTTTCGGACAACGTGCACAATAAATCCTGTGTTCTCTCGCTGTTTATTGTTGTCTGGAACTCTCTTTGTCCGGTAACCCAGGTCCGTAACTCAATCCATTTGGTTTAAGGGTTTTGCAAATCAATGTTATTAAATTTGAACTACTCTGTGGAGATAACCTAGCTGAACAAGCCCCGAATCTCCCTTCTACGCTAAGCACGGGTAGCTGCCCACTCTCTCAGGGTAGAATTCAGTGCCATCCTACTAACTATGCCACCCTTGTATACATTTCCTGCATATTAATTACATGTGTGCTATTACCCTAAGGCAGCTATTATCCAGGTATTTGACGGTCCATTACAGTCAATCATTCAGTCGGAAAGCTATCCAACTCCTGTATTGTATTTAATAGTGGACCAAGGTCTTACTTGGTCCCTAATTTGATCAATCACTTTTGTACCACCTTGTACTCAAGGTGGCCATTTATCCCTTAAGCAGATATCTATTAATTGAACTCAGCCAATTTGTGACTCCCTGTAGATACCACATATGTTATGGGTTTGAACAGTTGTTCACATCATTAATAGCAACCTTGATTTAGAAGGTGTTGATCGGTCCTTGGCAGGCCAGCCAAGTCAGACATCCGGTTCAGTGCTTAACCGTTATTGAGTTAAGAGCTGAGCCAGATCATGTGATCTGGCACGTCATATCAAGGTGAACAAATAATACACAACATTTCGAGAAAATTAGCTTAGGGTAGGTTCCCCTTAAGCTCAATATTAAACCGAGCGGATATGTACTAATCCCTTGATCAAATAGACCCTGTGGTAGCTTCTGAACAATCATTCAGCCATGCCCAAGTTGTGCCTGTCGTCAAAAACCCTTAAGCAGTATGTGAGGTTTCTGTTTAATCGAGTCACGAATAGACTGTGAGTCTCCCAGTAGGTCTTTTAACTAACCGTGGGATAACACCTTATTTCTTGTTTAGGCTATGTGTGTGCTTTAAATTGAGAAAATGATGTGATTTCCTACCGAGGTCACACCAAAAGGGGAGAAGGCAGATGTTGTGCACAAAGAACTGCTGCACAGAATGAGGCAAAGGTTTCTTTCTTTCTGACGCCAGAAGGTTCACATTTTGTACTCACATCTCGTGAATGCTGACTGTGTGTCAGCGCTGCGCCTGTAGTCATAGTTCAAAGTCTGTTGACTAGCAGAAGCTGGTTCGACCGCTAGAATTATTGTTGTAGTTGGCCGCTCCAAGGTCCTCGGACACAACGAAATACTTGTGGTAATGGGAACCCTGGGGTGAGTCTGAACGGCGGCCAATTGCCGCATATACCAAGCTGAAATCTCTTTGCAACTTCAATTGAGACAACGAGAATGGGATGAAATGGAAAGTATCCCACCTAACGAGCTCTGGAACGATATCAGGCGGACGTTGTGCATGGTGCACTTCTGTACCAAGTTAGAGGGGTTGAAGTTTCAAGCAGCGACAGGGTTCGACTACCGGCGTCCGCATTAAAGATTACAAGCACAATCCTTTTTTTTCTTGCCCGCCAAAAAGTACGAGGAAGTCAAAGTAGCCCACTTACCGAGCTTTGGAACAAATAGAGAACGCGGACTTCGTGTACGGTGCGCTGCTGCAAAATATGTCTCATCCTTTCAACTTGAAGCAGCTCCGGGGTTCGACTCCCCACGTCCGCATTCAGCGTTTTTCTGTATCTTTTAAATTGACTTTTGATTTTGAGTTTCATTCTTACAACTACTTACATGCAGCCTTGAGCTTTTTCTTGTGCTGCCAAGAATACAAGAAAATCAGAGTAACCCACATCAGAGGTTGTGTGAAGAGAGAACACGGGCGTCGTGCGAGGTGCACGGCTGCGATGAATCATTGATCTCAAATTGGTTTCAAGCAGCCATGGGGTTCGACTTCCTGCAATTATATATACTGTGGAGGTGTTGCCATTTTCTTTCACTCCATCGGGGGAAAAAAAAGCAAAGCAACCTACCCAGGTTACATCAAGAGGAGGGAAAGCGGATGTCATGCATGGTGCACTGCGGCACGGAATGAATGGGGGTTCTGCAACACAATTCGAAGCAGCCATAGGGTTCGACTCCCCGCGTCCGTGTAAATTGTCCCCTACCTTTCTTTTGGCCCGTCATAGAATACCGTAATTGGGTTCCTGGGAGCAAATCAGAAGAAAAAGAAGAACCCCACTACTCCCAACAAGGCTCTAGGTTTAAATGCCTAAATGGTAATTATTCTTTACACATTGCAAGGTTTCCACATACGGAGCCTTGGAACCGAACCAGAAAACGGATGTTGTGCACGGGCACTGCTGCAAAACATGGGGTGACATCATTATAACTTGAAGCAGCCCCGAGGTTCGACTCCCTGCATCCGCATTTGGCGAAGGCGAACCTTCTTTTTGTCTTGCGCCAGAAGGTTCACATTTTTGTACGCAAATCTCGTAGTCTGTTGAACAGCTGAAACAGGCTTGACCACCAGAATTATTGTCCTAGTTGTCCACTCCTTCTCGTGCCCAAGGTCCTCGGAATAAAATGGAAATACTTGTGGTAATGGGGTCCCTGGCGGCCCATGGCTGTAGACACCGTCAAACTAAAATAAAATCTCTTTGCAACTTCAGTCAAAACAACGACCATGAGAAGAAAGGGAAAGTATCCCACCTAACGAGCTCTGGAACAATATGAGGCGGACGTTGTGCACGGTACACTGTTGCATCTGATAGACATACGGAATGAGATTTTCGAGCAGCTTCAGGGTTCGATTCCCAGCGTTCGCATACGTCCGTCACGAGTGCCTTTTTTTTCTTGCCCCGCCAGAACAGAATAAAGTAACCTACCAAAATTAAACCAAAAGGGAGAACGCGGTCGTCGTGCGGGGTGCACTGCTGCAGCAAATACGGGACTTGTGTTCGTTTCAAGTAGCTTGGGGTTCGACTCCCCACGTCCGCATACACGCGTCGTGAATTGCTTTTACCCCAAAAATACGAGAGAATAAATAGTTACCCATCTACTCAGGTTACCTGCAAAAGAGAGAAAGCGGACGTCGTGCGGGGTGCACTGCTGCACCTGGTGCCAGATATAATTGCTCCTGGATAGGATTTTCGAGCAGCTTCGTCCGCATACGCATGAGGCGCGTGAATTTTTCACTTGCCCCGTCAGAAAAGAATTGAAGTAACCTACCGAGATTACACCAAAAGGGGAGAACGCGGGCGTTGTGCGAGGTGCACTGCTGCAGCAAATATAATATGTCACAACGTCAAGCAGCCATAGGGTTCAACTCCCCACGTCCGCATCAACTGTGATCGAGGTCGTGCATTTTTGGCCTGCCCCGCCAGAAAAAAATTAAAGTAACCTACCGAGGAGTAGATGAAAAGGGGAAAAGCGGACGTTGTGCACGGTGCACTGTTGCATAGTATACGGAATCAGATGTTCGAGCAGCTTCGGGGTTCGACTCCCCACGCCCGCATAGCTTGTATTTGGAGACCATTCTTTTACCCCGCCAAAGATACGTGAAAATGAAAGTAACTTACCTGGGTTACCTGCAGAAGAGAGAAAGCGGACGTCGTGCGGGTTGCACCGTTGCACGAGGTGAATAATTTCAAACACCTTCGGGGCGCCCGCATACCAAGGCTATCTGAGTGCATGCTTTTTCACTTGCCGCGCAAGAAAAAATCGAAGTAACCTACCGAGGTTAAATGAAGAGGGGAAAGCGGACGTTGTGCATGGTGCACGGCTGCAATGAATCATTGATCTCAAATTGGTTCAAGCAGCCATAGGGTTCGAGTCCCTGTGTCCGCATATGTAGACACTGCGAAGTTTTTTACCCTGCCAAAAATAAGAGAAAATCAATGTAGTCCACCTACCGAGCTATGAGAGTGATATGAAGCGGATGTTGTGCACGGTGCACTGTTGCATCGCATACACGGAACGAGATTTTCGAGCAGCTTCGGCGTTCGACTCCATACGTCCGTATAGATTGTCTCCCCCCTTTATTTTGGCCCGCCATAGAATACCATAATTGTAATGGGGTTCCTGGGAGCAAATCAGACGATGAACTCCACTACTCCCACAAAGCTCTAGGTCTAAATGCTTAAATGGTGATTGTTCTTTAAACATGGAAGGTTTCTCATCTACAGAGCCTTGGAACCGAAACAGAAAGCGGGTGTTGTGCATGGTGCACCGCTGCACCAAGTAGAGGCGTACGCGATGTCAGACGTTCAAGCAGCGACAGGGTTCGACTCCCTGCGTCCGCATAACTTGGGACGCAAATGATCCCTTTTTTTCTTGCCTCGCAGAAACATATGCGGAAATGAAAGATCTGGATAGAGTTCGAGCAGCTTCGGGGTTCGACTCCCCACGTCCGCATCAACTATGATCGAGTTCGTGCATTTTTGGCCTGCCCCGCCAGAAAAAAGAATTGAAGCAACCTACCCAGGAGTAGATGAAGAGGGGAAAAGCGGACGTTGTGCGAGGTGCACTGCTGCCACGAATGTATCACTGGATTGCTTGCTGTCAAGTAGCTTGGGGTTCGACTCCCTCCGCCCGCGTAAGCCATCTGAGTGTATTTTTTGCTTCCGCCGGAAAAAAAGAAAGTAACCTACCCAGGTTACACCAAAAGGGAGAACGCGGGCGTTGTGCGAGGTGCACTGCTGCAACAAGTTGGGCGTGTCTGGATTTCAAGTAGCTTGGGGTTCGATTCCCCGTGTCCGCGTGTAAGGTAGGAGACGCTTTTTTCTGTTTTGTGCTTTTCTATACCTTGACTGGGTGGATCAGAGATGGACTAGAGCGGCCTTCAGAGATTTTTTGGACGGGAACTCGAAGGCATTTACTCAACGTTTACTAGAGAGCTCTGCGAAATTGAGAATTGACCTAGAATTGGGCAAATAAATAGTGTCATCGGGCTGCCTCGCGACTCCTTCCCTACTGATTTACCAACTGAACCACTTCAACGCACCAAGTTGCACATTTCGAACATTTCAACTTCCATCACTATTTGCCATCAGCGCCCGCAGTATTTACCCCTGTCTCACCCGCAGGCCCGAGCCAAACACAGATCCATACTTCTCCCACCATGGCCGCCAAGAAGCAATACGACGTGGACGACGACGCCAACGAGGAATCGGCGCTGCTGGGCGACGCTTCGCCCATTGGGTCCGACGCCGAGGACGACGACGAGCGCACTGTGGTGGACGCGGGGGCGTCGGCGCCAGGGGGACACGAGGGCGGCGCTGAGTCGGACGATGAGGGCGCAGAGGCGCGGGAGGGCAGGGGACGGGCAAGAGACTTTCCGCCGGCGGTGGACCCGCGCTTCGTGATGCCGACGCCCGCGCCGTGGAAGCGCGCCGCCCTCCTCGTCCTGCTCGTCTTTTGCTTTTGGTTGGCGTTCCAGATTAAAGGGGAGAGGGCGAAGCCGAAGGTGGTACATGCGAATCGGTGCGTTGTCACTTTCTCTCTTCCTGGTTTCGGCGTTGGGTTCCCCAACATCGTTCTCTTGCTCGTGTGATGTATGGAGGGAAGGAAGCTTACTCAGAGCCCAGATACTCAAAACAATACAAATACCGCCCGGCAGCGTCGCCCATCGTCACCGAGACGCTCAAAGACGGACGCGTGCGCGTGCGCGGGGCCGCACCCACTTCATCCGTTACGCCCAAGCCGAGACCGACACCCACGCCGGCGCGCGCGTCGAACAAAAAGACGGGGAAGGGCAAGAAGAAGGGCGGAAAGAGGAAGGCTACCGCGGCGAAGAAGTAGGGGCCTGCTCGCGGTGGAATGGAGGAGTGGACGCTGGCCCGCGGGTTCGTGGGCGCGTGAGATATAGAGCGGGAGGATGGAGGATGTGCTTCTGGACTGGACTACGTTGCGTGCTGCTGCATTTTGCATTTGCATTCTTTTTCTACACTCTCTCTCTGTGTCTCATTTTATCGTCATAATCTAATCCAGGATCTCTGTATACCCCATCCGCCCTGCAACACGACGATAAATGTTTAATGGACCCTCCTCCTCTGCGCTGCATGACCGCCTTGTCTCGCTTTATCCACGTCCAACTATCCTCGCTGCCTCCCGTGCGCTTGTTCATCCTGGATTCCGTGGGCGGTGCTCGTCTTCGCGACTCAAATTTGAGCCGCAACGCTCATTCTCAGACTCGCACCTTCGGCTCAATCTCAGACACTTTGCCGATCGTTTCAACCGCACCTGCTAACGCTGCAATCGCACTCTTCCCTTTCCCTGAAACTCTGCAGCTGGCACGATTGAGGCAACGCGCCTATCGCTAGACCTTCATATGACTATCATGCTCTGATCCTCCCCTCTGGACCCGCTTTTTCTAATCCTACCTTGTCGACCGCACCCCACCTGGTTGGCTAGGGTCATGCCTCCCCAGGGAACTCTCCGCCGCGGTTCCGGTTCCGGTTGCAGGTTAGTTCCTCTGTGAACCTGGTACCGCGAGGCCTGAGGTTCGCTGGTTATCCTCCTTTCCCCACGTCGTTCGCCTTGAGCTTACCTTTACACAGTGGATGCAGGCTACGAACTCCTCCTTGTCACATATGTGGATGTTGGGAATCGAACCCCGAACCCAGTGCTACCCGATTAGGTACCATTGCAGCCTTGCGCCGTAGTGCGCGGCACAACATCCGCTCTTTACCTCCCGCACTTGCATCCTCGAAGTGAAAGTGAGTGGGTTTCATTCCTCCGTACTATCTATCTATCATCTTACTAGAACGCGAGTATGAGAATACAGAATCTATTGAAGGGCTGCTGCGCGGGCTGGACCTTTCGGAGGGTTTGTCGTATGTCGTATGTCGTACCGCGAATGAAATGACATCAGCTCCCGGTGAGTGGATTCTTTTTCCAAACAAAAGAGAATACGTTGACCGATATACCATAGTACTAACTAGAGCGGTTCCAGGCTCCGTAACTACATACTAGCCGCCCAATGCGATCAATCCTCAATCCTCCGCCCTAGCCTTCAACGTTAACGCGTCGTCAGTTCACGTTCCATCGTGCTATAAGTGTGTGGAAAAGGGCGGCTTCAATCCAACGGCGCCTTGCAATGGTACCCCAGTTTATCGGCATTCAACGTTGAAGGTTAATTTCTCGGTGAGGGGCCGAAGTTACCTGGTAGGTGAGGTTCGATTTTTATCCTCCATGCCCCACGTCGTTTGCCTTGAGCTTACTTTCGCATAGTGGATACAGGCTACGAAAAAGAAGACAAATCTTCAGCATGTGGATGTAGGGAGTCGAACCCCGAACCAATGCCACTCGATCAGGGCCTTGCGCCGTAGTGCGCGGCGCAACATCCGCTCTTTACCTCCCGCACTTACATCCTCGAAGTGAGTTGGATTCCTTCGATACCGTTTTCCCATCTTACTTGGAACGCGAGAGAATACAGAAGCTAGAGAGATTCCAGGCTACGTAGTTACTGGCCACCTAATGCGATCGATCCTCTCACCTAGGCCTTCAACGTTATGAACACTGCGGCTTCAATCCAACGGCGCCTTGATACCCCATTTTATCGGCATTCATCGTGGAAGGTTGATTTATCTGTGAGGGACCAAACTCATCAGGTACCCTGAGGTGTGATTTATCCTCCGTGTCCCCCGTCGTTCGCCTCACATCCATCGAAGAGAACAAAACACTATTCACAGTCATCAATGTGGACGTAGGGAGTCGAACCCCGAACCCCGCCTTGCTACTCGACCATGTTGCAGCCTTGCGCCGTAGAGCGCCGCACAACATCCGCTCTTTACCTCCCGCACCTACATACTCGAAGGGAAAGTGAGTGGTGTCCTCCGACGCGCACGCACTGGAGGTCACACAAAATGAACCCGGTTTTCTAACCCTACTCTTTCCTGTCCAACGCACTTCCTACACTTTCCAACGCACTCCCACTTGGCTAGGGTCATGACTTTCAAAGGAACTTTCCGCCGCGGTTCCGGTTGAAGGTTGCGTTGACGTTGAGCCCCCAAACTCACCTGGTACCATGAGGTTCGCTTTCCATCCTCCCGTTCGCCTTATTTTCAAAGGCGGAAGACTCCGAATTTTCAGAATAACCTGTAAACTGCAAACCGGATTGTTTCTGGCCATGACTAGCGCACGATCCTGCGGTTCAGTGGCTGCAGTGTGGGGAACTTCAGTAGCGATCACGAAGACCTCACAGGCAGGGTCGCCGACAATCGGTTCGGCTGTCGGCAGTCGTCACCTTCGGTAAGTATCAAAAATAAATCTTGGCAAAACCTAACTACCGTGTTTATTCCTTCAGTTTCGTGTCTTTACGCGTCAAAGAATACCACGACGTGTATTTGTACATCAGGGTCACGATGAAACCTTAAATGAGGACCATATAAGACCTTTGACTTCGACAAAGGCCAATGACGTGAGTGTTTAAGGGCGCTGCGCATCGGTCGATCCGCATCACAGTAGAGCATATTGCGACGGCCGACATCAAGGTTGCACTGTAGTAGGCTGATCGGGTAGGAAATTGTACGGAACATATAATATTTTCCGAATATGTTCCGCCTCCCTACCGTACCGCTTAACATTGGTGCCGAGTCGCCCCTATGCAACAGCAGACGGGTTCTCACGCATCGCGTGTGGCGGATAATCGGGCTGGATTGATGGTGCACTAGTGTGATTCGCGGCTCTCAAATCTGTTTGACCAGCATCCAGCCAAGGACATGAAAAGAACGCGTTCTCCACTTGCATCTTTCCTCCCAACGATGTTGTTCCCCTTGGTCTCCCTTTTAGCATCGCTCCCCATATCGGTTTTATCTCTCACTGGCCAGATTCCCTCTCGAAATGGTGTTCTCGGCGATGTAAACCCCAAACCGATAAAACTCGTCGCAGAGAACAGCACGCAATTCCCAACGACGCCAGGGAAGCTGCGTGTGACAGAAAATTCGGGCTACTGTGGTACGTAGTTGACGATCGAAAATTTTGACCGTGATTCATTCCCGCCCAGAGACCACGAAAGACGTCTACCAGGCGTCAGGATACGGAGACATCGCGAAGAATAAAAGCATATGGTGCGCCCCTCTGCCCATCCGCTGAACATATCCTTATCGCTAGCGTTTTTAGGTTCTGGTACTTCGATGCGCGGACGAACGCCTCCACTGCGCCACTAACACTCTGGTTTAACGGCGGTGTAAGCTGAACTCACCTACTGTATTATCCTATACTTTAAAACACGAAGAGCACTGCCACCACGTGATATATCATGTGATAAGTCACATGCTTCTTCCCACGAGATACCCGAGCGTTAGCGAGGGTCAAAACAGGCGAGCTCGGAGCCCACCGTGTCTTTGTGAGCACAGATTGTGCAGCAAAATACTCGCCAAAGGCGGGTCCCCTCAACTTGTTTCGTTCAAATCAACAGGGGGGGGTGACGCGTGACAGGCTCAACCATTTCGACATTTCGGTGGGGGCCGAATTTTTGCGTGACACCTCAAAAATTTCGGCATTTGAACCGAAAATTTTATCTTTTTTGCACCTTTTGGGCAGTTGAAGGACCTGCGTGACCGCTGGGAGGTTCGACAGAGGCCTGAGTAACGCGTGACCACAACCAAAATTCGACATCGACAGGGGGGTGCGTGACACGTGACTGTCGATTTGAACGAAATAGTACAGTATATTTATCTCCTCGAGTACCGAGTGATCATTTTCCAGCCCGGTAGCTCCAGCATGATTGGCTTATTCCAGGAGCATGGCCCTTGTCGCATCACCAACGACACTACCGCGGTCACCCTGAACCCATACTCGTGGAACAATAACTCCAACATGCTTTACATCGACCAACCCGTCGGCGTCGGTTTCTCGCACGGAACGACGACTATCGGTACATCTGAGGAAGCCGCTGCAGATATCTGGAAGTTCCTACAAATCTTCCTTAAGGACTCACGCTTCTCCCATCTGGCTACCAATCACCTTGCGCTTTGGACCGAGTCGTGCGTTTATCCATCCTTCATGAATTTATTTATTGTTGACACGCCGTCAGATATGGCGGGCACTACGGGCCGGTTTTTGCATCCCACTTCCTGGCTCAGAACACTGCAATTGCGGAAGGGAGCGTCTCTGGCATCAAAGTCAACCTCAAGACCCTCGCAATTGGCAACGGGGTCACTGTAATTCTTTTGACTGTCCACATGACCCGCCATGGCTCATTTTGTGGATAGGATCCAATCTCGCAGTATGCTGGGTATATCTCGTACGCAAGCTCGAACCCATACGGTCCCCTGATCGATGCGTCAACGATCGCAGAGGTCAACGCTTCTGCGTGGAATAGGCCCTATGGTTGCAAGGCCCAGGTACGTCTGTCTACTTTATCCGTTCTTCGCATACAATCAGGATTTTCATTGATTGCCTTAGATTCTTGCGTGCAACCACGGCGGTAACAACTCGGTCTGCTCCTCCGCACTGGACTTTTGCAACGGCGAGATTATTGGAGTCCTCGCCGGCGACCACGATGTACGCATTATTTCATCTTTCTCTTCGACCATGAGCGAGTGAGTCTCGTGTGATTTCCTAGTTCTACTACGTCCCCTCCGACTACAACGATACATATCCGCCCGACTTCACTTCGTACCTCTCCTCCATCGCAGACAAGATCGGCGCGGAAGTGCAATTCCAGGAGGCCTCTGACGATGTGCATAACAACTTCGATGACACTGGTGTGTCTTCCGTTCTCCAGTACTCCACCCCAACTCAAACCACACCTGTTTGTAGGCGATTGGATGCGTACCAAGCTCCCCTATCTCGAGCAAATCGTTGATTCAGGGATCCGCGTGCTCATCTACAACGGTGACGCCGTACATTTCCGTCCTTCCTGCTGCACCCATCGTATTCACACCAAACCGATAGGACTTTGTCGTGAACTACCAAGGCATAGAAAACATGGTGCGTCCCGCTCTTCCTCTTCTTACAATACAGGTTACCTCAACTTCATTCTCCTCCAGCTCGCAAGCATGAAAACGCGCTTCAGCACCGAGTTCAACAAACAGGTGTTCCAGAATTACACCGTCTCCGGGCACCAGGCGGGAGTGTACAAGAACGCCGGCACGTTTTCGTACGTGCGCATTTTTGCCGCGGGGCACGAGGTGCCGGCGTACCAGGTCAGTTCAATTTTCGCTCTCTATGTTGTGAATGAATTTTAATGAAGTAACAGAATGTGGCGGCGGAATTGGATGTGGGACAGGCGGCGTTCCAGTTCTTTACGCAGACGATGGCCAACCAGTCTCTGTTCTCAACCTAATTGCGGAGTAAATTTAGGATTTGGCCGAGTCCTCGTTAATATGAGCGGTGGGGCTTCAATTCAACGGCGCCTACGGCGCCTCGGTGCCTCATTTTATTGGCATTCTAGTGTAGGATCTCTGCATATTTCGATGACGATTTACTGAAAGATCAGGTGTCCTCCTATGCGCGCGCGCACTGACGTCCCTTTCTTGCTTCCATCCTCGAGGTGGTTCAATTTCGCGACGTACGTCTGGCGGACTCATCTTGTCGCTTGGATGTCCGCGCGAAATAATATTTCGCCCACCTTACCAGCTACACTGCAGCTTTGCTGCAGCTACTTCGCTGCTACGGCTTTACTCCCGGCCTTGTCACCTGCACTCTGCCTGGGGCTTGTCCGCTCTCAGTCGGCCGCCATTTGGGTACTGTTCCAAAAACAAAATTCGATTTGCATCGAGTCCACGGGGACGTTAGGATTCGAAAATCGGAGGGGGGGGGGGGGTGTTGATTTTTTTTTTGAGTTGGCTGGACTCCCCCCCTGCCATATCGGGAAAATACCTTCCATCCCTGGTGCCGGGCCGCTGCCTCCGGACTTCCCGTTGCTCCTTCGGACAACAACTACTGCTAGCTTTTAACTTCTGAGCCTTTCCAAAGCCATCTAAAGGCCTAGCAAGACCGCAATTAGGTTTGCGGAATTTTTTAAAACCGCCTCCGGGGCCACTGACCAACCACTTTTGGTTGAACTTGCCTGGAGTTATTTTCCCCACACCTTCTAAGGTGAGTGGGAAGCACTTCCGTTCT
Organism: Mycena metata; assembly: GCA_029378385.1. Taxonomy (NCBI): domain Eukaryota; kingdom Fungi; phylum Basidiomycota; class Agaricomycetes; order Agaricales; family Mycenaceae; genus Mycena; species Mycena metata. Next base: position 69,884 of record JARKIB010000305.1, read on the forward strand.
AGGGGCCAGTTCGGGTTCGACGTCTTAGGGACCTGTTTCTTCTCGCCGCGATGCGCACTCGAGACCGCGGTTTCCCGGGGCATCGAACAAAGTAGAGATCTCCATTAGGCTAACGCGTCAAGCGCCCTCAACGCGTCAGCACCCCTCTTATCTCATGCCGTGCGTGCCGCTACAGACTTAACCTTGAGGCAAAAATAAATAAATAAAGCTTACAGTAAATCCGACGCTCCCGCATTCGAAACCTCAAGGATCACTCAACTGGTTTGCAACTCGCTGCTCAAACCGCAAACTAACCCTCGGATTCTTCACTGTCAAGAATGAACGTTCAAGCCCTCTATCTGCCTGGGTTCTCTTTGACCTGCATGCTCCCTTATCCGAGGCCTTCTTCGGAGGAGTAGTAATAACCGCTCTTTCTCTGCGCTCGCCACTGACCACTTCTCCGCGCTTCTAGACTGTCCTGGTCTGGCAGGAGTGCCTGAACGCGTTGTTTCTCGCTGTCAGCGTGCAGCCAAAGGTCGCCGTCGCGCATTGGAGCCCTTGTATAAATACTCCAGCACGGAGCTCCAAACGACAGATTAGCCCACAACGCAGTCTACCCAAACACATCCTCGCTACCATGAAATTCTCGCTGTCTGCTCTTGTCGCCTTTGCCGTCGTAGTAGCTCAAGGATATGGGTTGCTTTGTTAGATTCATATATATTTCCGTTCGAGTCAAGAAGAGGAAGATAGAACGTACATCGCATTATCGGCGAGGATGCGCATGGTGAGTCGGCTGCGTCCGGGGACGGTGAATGTGTCGTGCTTGCGTTTGGTGAGAGAAGGAAGACGGCGGGGAAGATGAAGAAGATGGACGGATTGACGGTTTCCATCTGCTCCTCAGGCGACCGCTGTGTGTTTTAAACAGAGGTTCATTTCAACTTTTGTGGTGATTAAATGTCCGTTCAATCTCGAATCCATTGTATGGCGTTCGGATTGGTGTACGGGGAGGTGGGCGCAGACGTACTCGTGACGTGTGTTGCATAACCCAAAGGAACAACAAGAGTTCTTTCCGATGGCGGCCCCAGAAGCAGCAGAGAGCAGCAGAACCGTCCGAGGGCCAGTTCGACCACAGGAGGCAATCATCGTCTTTTCCAAACGTTGGGGAACGGCTCACAAGTTTCCTGTGCGCAAGCAAAATCTTCCAGTCGCCATCTTGTCCGTCGGACCACGACGCCTGGAGGGGCTGTCGCTTCCTTGCTTCCGTTCTAGGAGCTAGCTCGGATTCTACGTCTTAGGGACCTGTCTCTTCTCGCTGGAATGCGCACCCGAGACCGCGGTTTCCTGGGGCATCGAACAAAGTAAAGATTCCAGAATTACAAGGGGCCTCCACTCAAATCTATATAAGCCTGCCCATCTCACTGGAGCGCACCCAACCATCTTGAACAACCAACTACCCAGCTCGAAAATCGTACTCACACAAAGAAATGGTCTCCTCTGCTCATGTGAGCGCCGATATCCTACCTATCGCATCAAGCACTGATCACCCAATAGCTTTTCATCTTTGTCGCTGTAGCCATTGCCACGACTCACGCCTCCGAGGGGACTGAACCCTCTTCGGTGACGTGCTACGCAGGTGGCTTTGCTGATGACTGCACGAGCGCCGTGGACAAATTCTGTGATGAGATCCAGTACCGTGGCGCGAGTACTTTAGCCCAATAGCGCCCTTGTCTTCACTGAACCATGTCGGTGTAGTTCGAACCGGGAGTTGTGGAGCAGCGTTGCATCCCCTCTCCGAAGGGTGGAAGATGTGCCCAATTTCCCTCCCTTTCTCGAGTTTGACATTTACTAAATGAGTATTGCATCTCCAGGCGACATCAAAGTGACGTCTCAAGGCTCTGGTTATTTCTGGAGCAGTCAATGCAAAAGGGAACTGCACAGGACTGACAAATGCTCGGTGGTACGAACACACGCTCCATGTCCATACCGACTCATCTGACGTACCGCTCAGGGTGGATACGGACAAAATCTGAACCTTGAAGAGGCTGGAATTTCTTGTCTCGTGCCCATCGACTTTAAAGTGGATCCCAATGCGGGCACGTGCTAATTGTAGACAAGTAGTCTGAAATGGCTTGATTTTATACCAGCTGTAAAATTCGATAACTGCAAATGTATTGTCTCACCGACAGATCAAGTGGATTTGAGACCCGGCCAACAGAGCGCCAGGCCGGAATGCTACTTAGCCCATAGATAGTCTCTCGTAGACAGACGCTACAACATTCTCGCTCATACCTCGCGTGTTGTAGCCCACAGACGCCCCAGTTCGTCGTAGAACTGTCAGGGTGGATTGTACAGAACCTAAAACCCACGTTCTTCGCATTTCTGATTCTGGTTCAATCTCGGGTGTCTCGGCCATAAGCTGATACGCAGTCCATCATGATCGGTCGGCGTGATCCGACCGATTTCTTTCTTCTCCCATCGTGGCGCTGAACTGGCGCTGCAAGAATACGGAGCAGTACCGGCGTGCGCGGCGCCATATTTACTCTGCCTTGTCCCGCAAGGATCGACGCCGATGCCGGCCAGTCCGTCGAACGAGACGAAGGCGAAGGTGATTTGACTTCTTCGATTCAGGATCCTAGGAGCGGCACCACTGGGAAAAAGGCTCTCAGTGTCAACTCCCAATGCAACGCAGGAATCGAACCACTGAAGCCGCTTGAAACCCACCCTACCACCCTCAAACTCACCATGACCCTCGACATGCTAGTGCATGCTGCACACATGTCCGCGTTCTTCTCGTACGCTGTACGAATAATGAGAGTGCTTGGGGAAGGGGTAGTAAATGCTCTTTCAACCGAAGTACTTACCAACCACCAAAGGGAGACTTAAAACTCGAGCATGATCCTCCTGCCCTTGCTTTCCTGGCACTGCGTACGTGGTTCCTCGCGAAATACTCCCCATACCGACGCGCGTTCCTCATTCCTCAGGCTCTCGTGTTTTGATTATTGGCCATGAGATGTTGTAGACCCCCATCCACCTCCCGGCGCCAAAACACACCCATACTCTTCTCCCGCTTTCCCTGTCCTCAGGCTAGCCGACTGGCGCTTCGGAAGCCAAGGGCAACCGCTTGCACAGTAGCGCTGTAGTGGTAGGATCGGGCCGAGTGCAGGAGCACTCAGTGTGTGCGAGTGTTTGGCTGTAGCATCAGCTTTGATCATCACGTAGCTTGTCCGCGACCACCACCACAGATCCTTTGCGCAGCGATACCGCAGGATTCCCGGTCTCAGAGACGGCATCCAACCATTCTGTCCGCCTTCAGCGCCCGTGGCGCCAATTACTGCGTTTCGCCGCTGCCATCGGATGGAAAGTCGAGAGCTGCGTGGCAATCGGACAGCGTCAATTTATTTGAATTACTTAGATTTTACCGAAGTCTGAAACATCCTCTTAACAACCGTACGACCGCCGAACAAGTTACACCAACTAGTCTCCACCTGAACAGGCTTTCAGTTTTCAGACAATTGCGGTGCTGCGGTGAGATCATAAGTACCTGTGAATTCTAGTTTATAGCTCGTCTTTTTTTCCTTGCCTGTTGTTCAATTCTCAAATCTCCTCCACACCTTTCCAACGGTGCGTCTCGTTTTCTCCAGGATTGGACGATTCTATCTCACGTTATCTAGATGTTGAAACATTTCCTCATCCTCGCCATCCCTGCTATCTTCTCCCCGGAAATATACGCCGCGGGTCAAGCTATCGCCTGTCCGCCCGCTTCCACGATCGTATACAGTCCATTCGTCCCTGTTTCGCAGTCAAGTTACCGCAATTGGACGGGCGGAACCGATAATGGCTGCTGGTGGTGGGCTACTTGCGTCCTCGCAGAAGCCGACGAACCCCGCAAGCTCCAGTTTGCCTCCGTCGCCCTCGTCATGGGCCTCATCCCCCTCACGCTGAAGGACCTTGCCTGGCCAGAGCGCCGCGTCGTCGCCGTGTCATACGACCTTCCCCCGCTCGGCGACACACTCGTCCGTGCGCTCGGTATCGTCCCCAGCGTCGTTGGCCCCGCGGCCGCGAAACATGCATTCGCTTCTTCGCGCATGTACCACTGGGCGTACGCACACTCGCCTCCCTTGGTCTCCGCCAGTACCCTCACATTAATGCTGCTGTATGCAGCCACCGTGGTGCTCGAGGTGTATTCAAAGCGCTCGGCCCTCGGATGTGTGTACCCGGCCACTATTTTCTCCTGGCAGCTCGCGGCTATCGTCCCAGCTGCAATCACCACAGTCTTTCGCCATCGGACATCCCGAGTGGAGTTGGATCCGGCTAGTGAGGTCCAGCTTTCAGTGACACTCGACCCACAGCAGGAGGAGGTCATGCTTGCAAGCTCGAGGGTACACTCGATGGGCTCCGAGTCTTCGAACGCGGGCAAGGAAACGAAACCAAGGCATCTTCGGAGGTCCATATCCATCCCCGCCAGTCCGCCTTCCTCCCGCTTGACGGGACCACATACACGACAAATCTTCACCGCGAGAAGTGACACTAAAGCCGTAGAGACAGACCTGCAGCACAATATCAACGAGGATGTATTGGCAGTACATGGACGAGGCATGCTCTGGATTGTCCCACTTATGTGGGCCGTTCACTACGTAGCGGGAACGCTCGTCTATTCGTCCATTATGGCTGCCACCGTGATTGAACTTTTTGTATGGGTTGTGGTTAGCTTTACGGTGGCCGTGACGGGAAAGGTTCTAGCTCTTTTTATCTGTACGCTGTTCGAGAGGAGAAATTTGAATAATGCGGAACGACTCCCGGGCACTCAGTTCAAAAACTCGACCGGTGGGTTACGGGGCTGTGCCAGTGGCGGGGTTTGGGACTTTGAATTCCGCGAACATGTAGCTTGTGAACACTGCGTTGCAATTTGGCAGGCGGGGAATTCCCAGTCTTGGAGCGTTTGGTTGAAACATAAACTCAAACTTCGACAAAGCAGGTGTTGATACCTTCATCTTTCCTTGGGTTTTTACATCGCTTGCCCGCATCTCTAGTTGTACAGACCACTCCGGAGTTACCGCCGTCCAATCCCTAACGACTCACGAGTTCTTGAACGCCGCCGATTATGATGCGTAGGGCACCGCCACTGACGCGTCTTTCGGCATTACGACATGTTTTTTGACGTCGGGCCGGGCCGAGCGTGGGATTAACCTCCCTTTCATTTCTCTTTCTTCCCATCATCACCAGCGAGCGCGTCCGTGCGCACACTGCTCGCCACACTCACACCGAGACCGACGCTCACGCTGCTGAGTGTCGAAGTCAAGAGTCGACCAGGCTGGAAACTTGAAGAGCGGTGCTGGGCGTTCTCGAGGTTTTTTCTTTTTTCTTTTACACTGATTCGCAGCTTCCTGGGAACCGTGCTGCGAAGAACCTCGTCTGATACACCGCTGTTGTGGGGATTTGCTGGAAAGCCGTGCCTGTCTGATCTCACCGGCGATGAGTACCTACTCACTTAGTGGTGGAAAACTCTGGCTGCTTAATTTGTGCAGATGGAAATGGGGCGAAAATTGTGTTGGGCAGAGCGAGAGTCAAAACATTCTAGCAAAGAAAACAACTCTGAGAGTACGTGGAGCATCATCTACTTACTGCTGTTTTTAAACGTTGATAATGATAGTAGCGCCCCTTGCCGTCGATCAGCGTCAGTAAGTATAGCAAGGTGTGGCAGAGTATATATACCGGACTGGCCATCATCTCACCATCTCATGGATTCAGCCATATCCCTCACCATCGGTTCGAACGCCTGCGCCTCTCCCTTTCTATTGACATCGTTGAGCTTCTTCCAGGTGCCTACCAGATCGGTGTCCTGCTCAGCTGTTTCCTCTTCGGAGTTATGACCGTCCAGACGTACGTGTATTACGGTCGATTTCTGGATGATCCTCCCAGACTAAAGATCTTGGTATGTGATCAATGAAGCGAAACCTGCTGTCTGTTGTACCTGACAGCATTTTCAGGTTGCAATCGTCTGGTAAACCGACCGCGCTTCGACCTTGTTGATTTTTCTGATTTTGTATCTGCAATCAGCTTATTTGAGGTTGCGCAAGCCATTTGCATCATCCATACACTGTATGTTTTGACAATCGTCGACTTCGGACACCCAGAGCGTCTCGCAGGGAACACTCCAAAGTCCTTTCCCCTGGGCGCCTTATTTGCCGGCCTTTCCACCATATGTGGTGAGGAGTCTGTTTGTTCGACAAGGGCGACATGCGCACTGATAGCATGTACGGACAGTGCAAGGATTCTTCTCTTTGAGAATATACCGGCTTTCTGAACGCCGCCTCGTCCCCATGCTCGTCGCAGTCATGCTGCTTTTCCGCCTGGCGAGCAGCCTCGTCATCGGTGCGACAGGTTTCAGGGAAACTTCGCTGGGGAGCTGCGAAGCACGGTGGGGATGGCTGTTCCTCACCGCATGGAGCGTCAGTGCTGCAAGCGATCTAATAATCACGGGGACCCTAGTGGTCATTCTCTTTCGTCAACGCACCTACGGACTTCCGAGGTACGTACTCCGAGTCTATCCTCGAAACTTCCCAATTAACTCGATCCACCGCTGACGTTACACATTCAATGTAGGACCGGGGCATTAGTGGATAAAGTCATCGCGTGGACCATAGGTTTGCCAGATCTCTGTATCATATAAAATCCGCTCACCGCAAGTAGAGACTGGAATGTTGACGAGGTCAGAATCTCGTGTACCAACATTAATTACACTCGAACTCAAGATAGCGTAGTGCTTCCTGGATTCTGATGCTCGTCTGCGTATGTCTTCGTGTCACGTTTCCGTGGGTTATACTGAGATTCATTGCTCGCATTTTTAGTTTGTGACGATGAAAGATAATTGTACGTCTCACAACATGGTGGTCATGCCCCGACCACTAATTGTCGGCATGTAGTCGTCTGGGTCTCAGTCTTCGTCATTAACGCCCGCTGTGAGTGTGTCTTCAGTGTTTAAGCTTGAATGTTCATCGTCCATGGCTAGTGTTCTCCAACTCCCTGTTGGCGAGGTACATCGAGTCGTATTTGTTTGAACACCAATTGACCATTCCACAGCCTAAACTCTAGAACGACTCTCCGGGCCATGAACGAGGTCTCCATGCCCTCCCTACATTTCGCCACGGCGGTACGCTCTTCCTCTTTCTCTCCAAGTTCCGAAGTCCATTTCATGACGAGAGCCGCAGCTTGAACTACCTTCCGACGATCATGTACAACCACTGAAAGGTATCACCGGTGTGCAAAGCCGATGAACCGCATCGCGATGGTCGGGTCGTCTTATAACAGCGGATACTTACTGGTGGATTCCAGGGCGGGGGGGTCAGAAGTCGAACCGCAGAACGCGGACGAGCGGCAAATATCATCCCGTCTATTTTTAGAGCCAGTCTACCAGTTCTCCGGATGTGTAATCGATGTAACGATGCCCAGCGCCCGCCGCCGTTGAGCTAACACCCGCACAATTCTTGAACGGCGGCGCCGATCGTGATGCGTACCTATACCGCCACTGACGCGCCTTTCGGCATTGACGGCATGTTTATCTTCGGTGCGGGTCTGAGTCGGTGTGATGCTTTTTTTTCCTGTCTTATTTCAGGCCCTGAAGCTCCCGCCCAGGGTTGTCCGCCCAGAACGTCGGATTTTGGCGGTAAAAACCTCATTGCGTGGTCGTGTTGGGCCCTCGACCTAAAATCGGACAAGGCCACGAAAACTAGTTGTGGCGCTGTAAAAATCGTTTTTCGCACCAGAACTCGAACAGACTCGAACGCCCAGGGGCAGCGAAGCAGGATCAGACTCTTTGGACTCCCTCAAAAACCTCGACGGCGGACGAGACTTGGGGTTTTTTGGCTTCGAAAAGCTGGTTTTCGGACAAGAAGTCCCAAAATTTGGGCCTCCAATGCCAAAATTTGCGGGCAATGGGGGAGCTTCACGGGGCGTCTTATTTCCGTGAAGCGGCCCTTTGGGCTACTTGGAGCTGCAGAACCACAACAACTGTGGAGCGAGCCACTCACCGCCAGACTTCAGTTGAACGGTGGCGCGGACGTCATGCAATGATCATGGAAACGAAACATTTGGTTTGGCTTGCGATTCGGGTCTAGGTATTATGTAGCTACAGATATATATTGCGGGTTTTACAAAATGCAGGAGCAGAATGGAGACGTTCGTGGCGGACGTCGGGGATATGTCGTTAATAGGCAGGCAGTGATCGAAGCAGCTGAGGACGTAGGATAAGTCGATGGACGCATGTTGAGTGAGTGGTGCACGCACGCAGAAGGGTCAACGGTGAGGTGCAAAAATGCTACGTCCGTATGGCCTCTTGTTGAGTGTGGCCGTTCAGAGGCTGTTGGCCTGTTCGAATGACGTGAGCATCGTTGTTGGGCGAAGATGAGCTGGGACATACCTTGGTGGGGAGGAAGGGTACCATCGCGGGCGGCGTGTCGGGCGGGGAGCTTCGCGGCGGCCTCCTCGTGGCCCCGACTGTCCAATATTTTGCGCGCGGCGAGGAATTGTTTGAGGGTGTATTCTGCGAGATCGCGCGAGTAGCGGACGCGCTCGATGTCTTTGGTGCTCGCGGGCATGACGGGGTACAATGCACGAGGAATTGGGTGGGGATTGGAAATTATTGGGTGGCGGGGAGGTTAAAGGCGACGCGAGGAAGACGAGCTGGCTTTTATAAGTCGGAGCGGTCGAGTATTCGCAGGTCGCTGCGTCATCCGATGGCAATTCCGTTCCGCTCCACATCAAACTTACCATCAGACCCACTTTTCTTTTTAAAACGCGTCGCGGATCGACGGCATTCATGCCCGCTCCGTGGCTGTAAGCTGACAGTGTCTGACACCTCCGGCTGTGGAACAAACACTTGGCATGACGATTTGTCGCAACAACAGCGTCAGTCCTAAGCGCTAAGTTCCTCGCTTGAGTCGGTTATAAATCGCGCATGCAAGGGTATAAGATGAACTGAGTCGGAAAATCTTGCTGCGGTAGGAAAGAACCGTGGCCGATCTTGCTTGAACGCCAGTTTTTCTTTTCTTTTCGCTAAATCCCAATGGGAGTCCCTCCGGTGGCTTCGAAAATCACGGGTGAGTTTGGGGAACCGTGACGTTAGAAAGGGACCCTTAGACGTCGTCCAGAGTCGCCTGTCGAAATTGTCTTCTTTTGGAGCCTTCGGGGCCCGAACGCACTGGCTCCAAGATCAGCGCCATCAAGAACAGTTTGAACCCGCGCGCATCACCATTAGATGGCGTCCCAAGAGGCAGGCGGGATCAAAGTTTCTGACATCAACCTCCAAAAGTTTTGACATGCTGTGCAGGGGAGGGAGGGAGGGAGGGTCCGGATCACGGGCCGCCGGCCCCAGCCTCCCGAGACACCGCTGGCCGTCTGTTGTATGGGTTCAGGACAATTTTCACTCATTTATGGTCATCCCCTGCCTGTAGTTATGCCAATGAATATATCTAGCCATTTTCCAGAATTTTCGAGGCGGATTTACTTTGACTTGCATTTCGGACGAATGAGGGATCAAATCCGAAAAAGCCGATGGCCGAGATCACCGTGGAGTCTGTCGTAAAGTAAATGATTGTTTTGAGGCCGATACCGAGGGAGGAATAATATTTTGACCTGGCAGGCCCATTCTATGTATAGGAAAATGGGAGGGTACACAAAATCTCAGAGGAATTCGGAGTCAAGGCGGGCGAGAAATAAAAGTTTTCAATTTTGAGGGTCAAAAGGCATTGATGTGGCTGTGAAGGGGACCTGTCAAGGAGGTCTGTGTTTGATCGGCAATTCCCGCCTGCCTCTTGTGGCGTCCAGTGGAAGTAAACAGGCACCCCTGTGACCGTATACTGCGCCCAACCCTTGGCCCAACCAGCATAATTGTTGACAATTCTTGAAAGAGGAAATCGAATTGCCGGTGGACTCGACCGTGTCGGAGTCGTTCGGACGAGTGACATGAGCGCCCGAGTTCTGGCCAGGACTCTGATGCTGACCGAGGGTCGATGTCGTCGCTTTGCGAGGCCTGACGGCCGAGAGCTGAGACCTGCGACATGCATGCGGTACAAGCCGTACATGGGTGAAGGTGGGAAGCAGAGGTGTGAGCGCTTTACGGCATATCTGATTGCGGAACAGTTGAATGATGGCGGCAGAGTTTGGCGGAGTTTCAATACATTTGAACACCGTCAACTTCAAGTACCAACAAAAACGTCAGAAGCTCACGCTCGCCTGGTCGCGAGTCAGGCACAAGAAACACCGAAAATGAGACGGGAGCAAATTGAACGCACCTCTAGAGGCTGCAAGGAGAGTTCCGCGGCGTCCACATCGCCCTGCCCACAATCCCAGCGCATTAATTAGTGTGCATAAATATCTACATATATCTTTCAACCCCACTCCTTAAGCCCTACTCCCTACATAGGACAAAGACGACTGCGAACCGCCGAACCCTAACTCAAAGCCAACGCATGACACTTCGCCCCCCCATTATCCGCACACCCCACAACGGTGTTGCTCCCATCCGTCTTACTGAACAAGCTAGGCCAGAACGACACCTGGGAGAGGACGGTGGCTTTTTGGCCCCAGACGGCGGGGCTCGCGGAGGGGGCGGTTTGGATCTTGAAGGCGGCGCCGTCGGGCCTGGGGGTTGCAGTATTCGTTAGTTGCGCGTTACAATTCGGTGAGGTGAGGAACGCGGTGGGATCGGTGAAATAGAATGGAGGATGGTAAAAGAAGGAGGGATGGAGGGGAAGGGTGGAGGTGGAGGTAGGTGGAGATGGAGATGGAAGGTGAAGACGAACCAGGTATGCGCGGCCGAGTTATCCTCGTCCGTCATGAAGGACACGACCAGCGTTCCTTGCGCGGAGGTGGCTACTTGCGGCGCGCCCGCTGCAATACATCACAAAAATACAACTGATGAGCCACAGTACTGGTAGAATTAAAGGCTGGACCACGTACCATTCTTCCCAGCGCCCGTCGGCAGGAACACCTGCGTCCGTCCGCTAAAGGTCGCACCGTCATCGTTGCTCACGACGGATTTCACGCTGAAGAGCGGAGCCGTGCCCTCCGTGGTCTCGAACACGCACAGGACCTGCGCGGCGCCTGTCTGGGTGGTGAGGTCCGTGCAGCCGGGCATGCCGTCGCGGCCTGTCGTCGTCGCGCCTGCAGAGAATGCAATATATGTGAGCGGGAGGAAATATTGAAGGAAAACGGCAGAGGGTTAACGCGCCTGCGACGGTAGTTGCAGCGGACCAGGTCGCGCCGTTGTCCGTAGAGGAGCGCATCAAGATGTCCTGGTCGTCCGCCGCGTTCTCCGCTGCGTAGTACACTATTCGCAGCACCAATCAGCCTAGAGCGGATATAGCTGGTGAATTGAATCTGACCTTGAATCGCGCCGCTTTTGGCGATGCGGATGAAGGGTTCCTGTAGGGTGTAAGCTGGGGTCTGGGCAACATAAATAAATAATGGACTCACCCAGAGGCCATTCACGCCTTGGGCGGCGCGCTGGTCGATCTGCGACAGGAACGTCCAGGTCTGTCCGTTATCGTGCGAGATCGATGCCGTGAGCTGCAACAGGAATATCGAGGTGAGCAAGTCCAATATCCCACCATGGACGAAGTATAACCACGCACGCGATAGAACGTATACGCCCCCGACGCATCCTTGTCGTGGTTCCGGAACGTCGCCAGCACGTCCCCGTTGGCCAGCTGCGCCGTGTACAAATTATCCAGGTCGCCCGTCCCAGACGCGACCGTCCCCAACGCGGAGAACGTCTGCCCGCCGTCGGTCGAGCGCGAGACCGACAAAACGTGCGTGTCGCCTTGGAAGACGGTGGTGGTGCCGAGGACGCTGCCATCCGCGAGCTGCGCGAGGCGCGGGTAGGTGCCGGAGCCGTCGGGGTTTGGTTTGATCACGGCGGGGGCGACAGCGGGCTGGATGAGTGCGCGCGGCTGGGGCTGAAGGCGGCGGCCCGTGATGCGGCTATTGATGGTGCGTGTGCGGGACGTCAAGTCCGAGGCTGCGAAAACGAGCGTGAGGGAGGAGAGAAGGAAGAAGAGCTTCATCTCGTCAAGAGAATCGAAGAAAAGAAAGTGAGTGAGTTGGGGATCGATGAAGACTTGGAGGGCCTCGGTTATTTAAGAGAGGGCAGCATCTGGGCAGCGTTACAGAGATGACAGAGCACACGGCCGTCGGGCGATCCATAGCAACCAGGTTCAGATCAAACGTCGAGAACCGCTGGTGGGATTTCATAGTTCGCGGGGCAGAGTAAAATTTCGCCTTTGCAGAGACAAGGAAGTTGAGTTGGACAGGTGCGCTCGCAGGCGAAAGCATACCAATGGGAGAGGTTATTGGTGCTGAAGCGATTTGAGTCCGCCTGACGACGAAGATAAGGGGTAAGTAACGAATTTCAGATGCTGCCCGAAAGTTTGAGATTTTGCTTCCGACAACGCGTTCATAGTTGCTTGCACGGACTCGCAGCAAGTTCCATCGTCGGATTAGTCCGGAAGTTTGCCAATGTTGTTGGGACGTTGGGATTGCTACTCGAGTGAGATGGTTGAAGACAAAAGCGTCGCAGGCACAACTTTTGATTAGCGATCCCTTTTGTCTGATGATCCGCGCAGATTCGCGTGTACGCCGAAATTTGCCGAAGCCATGTGCGTCGCGGGTGCAACCGTTCCTGCCAACGACCGTTGACCAACGTTCATGTGAAGAGTTAGCAAGAGCTTTCAGGGACCAAACACATTGAAGAGGGGGGAATGGCGGCAGTACCGCAGAGGTCAATCAAAGGTCAATCGAATCGGACATCGTGTGGCGAGATTTTCAGTAAACTGGGAAGGGCGAGGGCTGAGAGAAAGAGTGTTAGGCCAGAAAATACAGTTTCACAATGGGCACAATAAAGTCAGAGTAACAGGTGGAAGGGTTAAAGAAGTTGATTTGAGATGACCTAGAAGAATCGTGAAGCAATACCGATCGTGGCAGCGGCGCGTCTGTGAAATGGCCTCACTGGCGACTGATCTTTCTGGCAATGGCATTGGTCCTCCCTCCGTTGTTGCTTTGCGAGTTCACGCAAGTCTCAACGGCCACCTATCCAGCCTCGAATCCGAAATGAACATCATGTTTTCATTCACGGCTGTACCAGGGTCAACCATGATACAGCGCAGTCGTTCTCCACCACCAACAATCACTGCGGGAACAGCCCATTGACAAGGCCGGGAATCGTCTGGCACCTGATGCTCTTGATGCCCGGCGCGAGGTTGTTGATATCCGCATCGTCCGAGAAGTGCTCAACTGCGACATCGGCCGGGTTAGTAAAGTCGAGTGTGCAGTCAGGGTTCCTGAAATATGCGCCAATTAATTTATTATTCGAGGAGCAAGGATTGGCCGAGCAAACACGCACTGGACGGAGACACAGTCGTTGTCGACGTTCAGGACGAGGGAGACGACCGATATGTCGACGTTGGTGCACGCGCCGAGGCCATCGCCGACGGAACTGGCAAGGTCAACGCAGGTGCCCGTTCCATTCGGGCCAGAGCAGGCTTTGGGGGTAAAGTCCGCACGAGCAGCCTGGTAACTCATTGTCAGTGTTCGTCGTAGTCAGTAATCAGATAACGAACGATTTTGACTGGGGCGCTGTGGACGGCAATCCCAGAGAGGGAGAGGACGAAAGTCAGTGCGATCGACGCGGAGAAGAACATGATGATCGAAAAGGAAGAGAAGAAGAAAGTGAAGTGGAGAACGCAGTTCTTGCAGACCTCGTCCCATTGAGCGCCCCTTTATATGAACGCCAAGCGAATTCTATAGTAACGCCAGGCGATGGAAGCAACGATGACCATGTTGCACCATCAATCAACGACATTCGGAATAGTAGTTCCTTACGGAAAAGATCCGAGGCTCAATCCCGATTCGGCCGATGCGGATACTGTACCATTTCATTCAATTCGTATGTCACGTGTCACGAAGGCCAAAATATACGAACTTTTTCGTACTTGTCACGGGTCACTGAGGGCATTTTCGAACTCGCGAAACAAGTCACAAAATCGGCGAAAAATCCGTTTTTTTGCGCTTTTGGTTCAAAAAACCACTCGAAAAGGTGAGCATTAATCAATGCAGGTTGAACTTACACTAATCTCACCTGCTACGACTATATCTGCTCATTTCCTCCCTAGCTAGAAGCATTTCCGACTGCAAGGCCCGTGGGAAATATACGAACTTTTCTTGGTGTCATGGTCCGCCTGCCCCATATAAGAAAACCAAAGTTCGAATTTTGCGGTCACAGGTCACAGCTAGGGAGAATTGAACGAAATGGTACAGTAGTTGAAGTTGTCAAAGATATTGGTGGACAAGGCCAGTACAATGACACTTACAAATGAACTGAGTGTGCAGATGAACTCAGTACAGCGTACAAAAGAATCTCGAGCTTCGCTTGTGTTCGCGTATACTCGTGGATACGAGATACACGACATCACAAGATCAAAAGTCCGCGTGTGATTTGCGCTTTTGCTGCGGGTTGAACAGGTTGAACGTAGATGCGGCATTGCCTTCGTGGTGAAAAAAACCGTGAATTTCGCCTGAGTCCTCCTCGGTCCTTTTGGCGACGGAGACAGGTAGGACGTGGCACAGATCGTCGATATTCCGGACGAAAGTTGAGTATAGCAGCCGCTGGATAGTAATCAGACCGACGCGTCAAGATTAACCGATCTTTAACGAGATGCCTCGCATAGCCTCGCATTCTGAGTCGTTTACGTCGCTTTGGTTGAATCCCCATTAAGGTTATCCCCTTCTTCGCTTCTCTCTTCTTGTCGAGTATATACGAAGCTCACGTACAAATATTCGAGAGTACGGCACATTAATCCAACCACGGCACATTCACATCAGTGTGCCGGTTGAATTTAAACTAGATCAATCCAAACAATCGATTTGTTTCGCCAACGTGAAAGCTGTGGAATAAGATACTACAGTTCGGTCACACCTCCCCCGCGCGCTGGCTCTCGCAAGCTCTCTGCAATGCTCCCCCTATAACGGAATCCTGCACACGGACCGGCCGAAAACCCATACGAGGTCCCCCATAAATTAATCGCCTGCTTGCGGGCACCGCGTCTTAGTAGTTAGTGTACTTGTTGCGGTATAGAAATGCAGATACAAATATATATATATTCGGTCACACTAATGTTGCCGCGACTCGCGACTCCGGGACTCTGAGTCGACTCTGCAAGTCGACGTAAGTCGAGTCGAGTCGAGTCACAGATGTGACTTCCTGCGACGCCGAAGTCGAACGAAGTCGACTTTCACCGACTCCGAGTGACTCGGAGTCAGTCTCAAAATTCAGTTGGGTACCTTTCATCGGGTACAGCTCAGAGACATCGAGAGAACACCCGGAAATCACATTGAACGGTCATTTCTCTTCGGCCCGTTGCGAGGGTTATGAAGCGGCTTCGGTAGTGGTCAACATACCTCAAAAATATTTGAGCAGCATCGGAAAGATGTATAGAATACTCTGAAACCTACTACGTGAAATGCAACATCCTTAATTTGAAAAAATGCGATGTTGAAGTCAACAGATCAAATGTTGATGTCCCATCACTTTTATCTGAGGGCACCGGTAAAGGTAAACATACCTCAGAAATATCTGAGAACACTGTAGAGGAGTTACATGGGTCTCCCATAACAATTTACAACAGCATCGGACCTTTCTGCGGAGAATATTCAGAAACTCCGACTCCATCGACTCAAGTCGACTTGAGTCGACTTCGAGTGACTCCTGGACGGGAAGCCGAGTCGAGTCGAGTCGATCGGCTTTCGGAGTCGACTTCCCGAGTCGTGACTCGACTTATCGAGTCGCGGTAACATTAGGTCACACCATAAAATCAAGAACGCGGACGTAGTGCACGCGTGCGGTGCGCAATTACTGAGTACTCTCATGGTCTGTGCTCAGTCGAATGGGGTTCGACCTCCCGCGTCCGCATTACGTGAAATGGATTTCTCTGTCTTTTTGCACCAGTACTTTGACCACAGTAGAATTTTACCTTGCAGACTGCGCACACCAGAATTTGAACCACTCATACTCGATATTGACCACCGTGGGACCTATCACAGCTCCCATCATTACTTACGTTTTCCGATCCCTCACGCCTCAGGCTCCCACCACCCGCTTCAGCCCAACTCGACACCGTCTCCATCCCGCGACCAAGACTGGCTCAATTCTGAACACCCAATCGGTGTCGAGACTCGCCCTGGTCCCCGTTGTTCGATTCGCCGAAATCTACGACATGCGGACACTCGGGAAATTTGCCAGTTGTTACTACTAGTCGGCGGACTCGTACCAATTCTGGGCCGGCTGGCTGGCGTAATGGCGTGATATCACCAGACACGGCGCGTCAATGTGCGGGTCTACCAAATTCCTTTGAGGCAGGAGAACGGATTTGGCGGTATGTTGACCAATTTACAGGGCTCTAACTTATCTTCAAGTTGACGCTGCAATTTTTCACGCCTTCTGGATCGCGGAGGAAGAGAACCTCAACAGCAAACACTGTGTGGTCTAAATTTGATCCGGCGGCTGACGATCATAGGAGGAATTTTGAACGAGCATTGTCAGCCACCTTCAGGCTTTCTTCCGTACCACCACCATCCCCACGCTCCTTTACCACGCTCTTTGCACGCGACGCTCTTTACCATGCCCACGCTCGTTACCGCACCCCCGCTCCCCAGCCCAAGTGCTGAATCCACCATCGCCATCGCAGGACACCTCTACTCCGCGTCCCAAGTGCACACCTTCATCCGCGGCGCCGCCATCCTCACCGTTTTCTTCTTCTTCTCGTACCTCGCACTTGTCGTCTTCCCAAAATTCGCTGCCCGCGGGTACCCCCTCGCACCGGCGATTGCTGCAGTATGTTTCCTTCCTTCACGCCGGTTATGTATATATTGATTCTCACTTCCACGCCGTTCACAGTCGCACCGCCAACCAGCACCAATCCCAGAGCGCCCTTTCTCACCCCGCCCGATAGCGTCCAAAGCTTCCACCGGCGAGCGCTCAGCTGTCTCCCCACCTCAACAGCAGCAATACGCGTATAATCGCCCACCGTCACCCATACCCGTATCGGACCCACCTCCCTATCCATACACTCCCGTCGCCTGGACCGCCGTCACTCACATCCACCGCATCGCCGACACCGTCATTGGTGCAGCCCCTGCCTCCATGCCCCTCGCCGCGCGCCGTATTCCCCCTGACGCCGGCGACTCGAACGCCCCGCATCAAGTCCAACTTGTCTTCCCCTGGGTCCCTGCCACGCACGACTTCGGGCTCGTCCGGCGGCGCATCCCGCCCTCTGCATACCGCACTGCGACATTCCCCCGGCCCCCGAGCGCGGTTTTGCTGGAAGGTCTGGCCCGGAAGCTGAATCTACAGTACGTGGATGGGAGTGGGAAGAGCGGCGTGGTGAAGACGCGCACGAAGAGTCTGGTGTCTGTGTCTGTGCGCCGGCGTCCGTTCGCGGCGGTATTCTACGGCGCGCAGGGAAACAACTTCACGGTCGATGGTCGCAAGAACGCCAAGGGTGGGAACGGCAAGGACAAGACCGCCGACAATGCGAGCGTTGGGCGCGGCTGGAAGAGGAGCGCGACGAGGAAGGAAAACTCCCAGGTGCCGATACGGATGGCGGACTCGTCTGGGAATTGAATGAGAATTGGGTTTTGTCAAGTAATGCGTTTCACTGGAATTTTACTGCAAGACTCTCAACTTGCTGCCTGTGCTCTTCCATTGGGCCTTGGTTCAACGAATGTCGTGTCGCGCGTACCGAGGTCAGTTTCAAGGGATAATTTGCCCAGAACTTGATGAAGAAATCTCGCTCCGCATCACTGGACCCCATCTCCAACAACACACCGAGAAGCGGAAAGAGCTACTCGGGACCACCAAGATCCGATTGCGTTCATTACACGACGTGGTTGGTCCATCTAGTAACCCAGTTCGGGTGTCTTAGCCACCGTCAGATGAAGATCGACGGACCAGGAAACCTAGCGAACACCTTCGCATTCCTCGCGCAGATTGACGCGGTGAACTGGGTAGTGGCGCAACGCCCGAATTCGGAGGAGTCGCCCTGGGCCGAGGTTGCGAGCACCGTGACAGGTACTTTGCATTAACCTCAATCGGCCTGACCTGTTTTTCATCGAATATTCTCGCCCTTCAGATGGAACCTTCAAGGCAGGTTCAAGTTGAACCTTCGGATTTGATGGGATCAACGGCCTCGCTCGATAGTAACTTAATTCTAGCAGGACTAAGAAGCGAGTATCGATCGGTCGCTGTTCGCCACCAAGCTCGATATTGGTCCACGAGTCTCTCTCTCACCACCGCCATGGGCAACGTGCTACCCTTCTCTCTGTGTCGTCTTACGCCATCGAACACTCTGAACCTGCTGCAGCAGTCTTTCTTTTGCGGAAAGCCCACATGGAACATGGACAGCGACGTACCCGATTTGTCTGGCAAGGTCATTATCGTCACGGGCGGTAATGCAGGTATCGGCAGACTCACTGTCAAGGTGGGTGTCGCATCAATTGTCCTGGTACACCTCGCTGGAATAAGTCTAGGGCTTATTGCAACACAACGCGAAGGTTTATATGGCATCGCGAAACGCGCAGAAGGCGGAAGCTGCCATTCAGGAACTGCATGCGTTGACCGGAAAGCGTGCCATATTTCTGCAACTGGACCTGGCGGACCTCGTATCCGTGAAAAGAGCCGCGCAGGAATTCTTGAGGTGACAGCCAGTACAAATAGATTCACGGTTAGCAGATGGCGCTGATGCATTCATTAGCAAGGAAAAGGAGCTACATGTACTCTATAATAACGGGTGATTCATGCCATAACTTTGCGAAATTCATTTTGACGGAACATGCCAGTGGAATACTGGCGCCTCCGATAGAGGAAGTGGCATCGACTGGATACGATTCAATTGACCTAACGTTCGCCACGAATGCCCTAGGTATTTGCTTTGCCGTCGTTGAATAAGCGCCAACGACGCCCCACTCACCTCGATCAAGGCCATTTTTATTTAACGAAACTACTCCTCCCGACGCTCATCCAAACTTCGCACATTGCGGGCCCGGCGCGCATAGTGACGATAACCTCTGTGTTACACTACATCGCGACCATCGACTACGGCACATTTAAAGATGGGCCGATGCGCCGAAAACGCACCCCATTTGATTTGTACGCGCAGAGTAAATGGGTTCGTGAACTCCACATTTTGGCACTGATTCAACTTATGTGTTTGACGTATAGGCTAATGGCGTCCTCGCGATGGAACTGGCGCGCCGGTATGGGGACCAGGGGATCGTCTCGATGTCTGTGAATCCAGGTCAAATAAGTCAAAAACCTCGGGTATACATCTTGAGATCTGGGCAGGCAATGTCACCACCGAAATCGCCGACCATGCCACCGGTTTCGTTGCACTTCTTGCGGTGTGTGTTTTACTCCGTTACAATTTATATTTACGTGTCAATTGTTTTGCGCGCAGAAAATGTTCCTGATACACCCTCCCGTGTGGGGCGCTGTCACTCAGTTGTGGGCCGGCACTTCCGCGGAAGCCACACACTTGAACGGCAAGGTGCGTGTAATAAAAAGCAGAGCTTACACCAACATAAATTATCACAGTACATTGCACCGTGGGGCAAAGTTGCTAAGCATCGGTGTGATGTGGATGATCTAGAAAAGGGGAAGGAGCTGTGGGATTGGTTGGAGGAGCAGGTTACCTATTTCGCTGAACTCTAGTGACTGTTGTCTGATGTGCGTCCGACAACGGACCGTTGTCTCGACTTCAGTTCCTTCTCATTATCTCCTACGATGCACTTCGTTTCTTGCAGCTGTCGCTCACTCGCGGATTCGGTTCGGGACGCGTTGTAAGTTGTAACCCATCCGAGGAGTTGCCTGCAACCGATTCCGGGAATTGCCGATCCGAGCAATTGCCTGGTTGAATCTGATCGTCTCTTCAGCACCAGAACTAACGTGACTTGATTCCGAGGCTGGCCACGGGTTGACGATGCCTCGCAGCCTCGGCTTAACTACATACTGAAGCTACTACTGGTAGTGGGATCATTTGGTTGCCAATTAGCAGTTGTGTGACTACCTCATTCGACTCCCCGTTGATGTTCAATGATTACATACTAACCTGCTCCAGTAAGGGGTGACAGAACACAAGTGTTAATCGGGATCAGCCATGGTATAAAGTATCTCGTCAAGCACGCACTTCCTGGTAATCAACCCATGAAGATAATTCTCGCTTGGTTTTTCTCGCTGTCGCTGGCAGGATCGAGCCTTGGTCTATTCCAGCCCCAGGCCCTCACTGGCGACCAGGTCTATGACTTTATGCAAATCGGGATGAGCCACATGATTTCAAAGCTGGACGCACTGAATGAAGTGTTGTGCGGGATCGATAGCCGCTCCACGTATCCTGTTCTGATGGTGGGTTATCCTTATGCACAGTACAGCCGACTCACCGCAGCCCAGAGATTGCTCGCGGCATCCTCGGAATGTCAGCAAGCGATATCGATTGTTGAATATCATTTCCAGGTGAAGGTGGTTCATTCATATCGAAGGCATTTTAACAGCGATATACAGACCGTGATCCCCTACCAAACCAGATGGGGGCGCCTCGTCCTGGATAATTTGGAGGCCTACAACGCGAGTGCGACTAACGTCATGGAGAATCTTCCGCTCAAGAAAGCCCTTATTCAAAGTAATCGCCGCGTTCATTCGCATATGCGTTTCCTTATACCTAATCATAGGGCTTCACCCCCGGGCTGCTGTGGTAATGTGTGAGGAGGTGGGCTTAATCACGAGGCACGCCACCGTGTTCCTCAACAACATCAATACCTTGGTTACGCAATGGGTCAGTATTCATCCACAGACCCCTGGATAAATGTTCTGACGATGAGACTATGTCGTTAGGACTCAGATGCAGTGGCTGGCCAGATAAACGCGATGCACACCTACCTGTTGGGAAAGATCAAGACCGTGGTTGACGACTGCGCACCTGTCGGAGCTAACAGTCTAGACCTGTAAACGCTCCAAACGGCGGGTTGGCTCACATGGTGTAACAGTCATCTTCCATATGATATATCAAGGACTCGTCGGTGGTCTTAACATCGTTTGAGCCCACATGGAAGTCGATTCAATCTAGAGCAGGAAAATTTCCCTACGGGTTACGGTTGTTTCACAGTCTATCGGGAGACTCCAAGATCTTGATCTTGTCCTTTCCCGGTCACCCGAGTACATTGTACCGCATTGATCGATTTTACGATGGGCTTAGCGCAGAAGATACCACTGCATGGTTCAAATTACGATCAATAACTCGAAATCTTGTCCCCAATTACCTTTGCAAAATTGGTTGAATGCTGAAGCGCGAGTCGGCGCAAGTTTGAAAGAGAGTCTGGCCTGTTCTTCCCATTATATCCTCCATCGGAACGGCCCAACTGCTTCGGCGAGCTGATTCGCACCACCCGCATCTGTCCAAACAGCTGTCCTAATTCGACCAGTGAAAGCGAAAAATATTCCCTATCTGGGAGCCAATCTTTTGGATTGACATATATTCAAGTACTTCGCCGCTGCTATCCAAGAAGATGTGCTCCAGAACGCACAAGCGAATTAGCCGGTGTCAAACTAATTAATATTCCCACGGTTCGAATTCAAACCTCAAGTTGAACTACGACGTACTTGGTGAGATAGCACTGTATACGTATACCTAAATGGAATGCTCACTTGAATGAAGAGCCGATGTGATTTAGGTTGGACCCCACTCCTTGCTGCAGCCTGAATACCAACTTTTCAGATGTCCTCTGAATGTCCCTAGCCAAAGGAGTTCACCAAACATCGTTCGGTGTCTCGGCCGATTGGTCTGCAAACACACAAGTCTTTTGTCAAGCTATTTATTCAATGCAGCGAAAGGCTCCCAATCCAACCGCACATGGCTCGCTGCACACTCTTGTAGTTCAGTTTATACGGAGTGAAATCTATAGGCACCCTAGAATTTCAAAAGCCAGTAATTACTCCTTCTTCGATTTCTTGATGTACGCTGTGAAGTAGAACTCGACAAACAGAAGGAAGTAGCTTGTCAAGATCACCGCCCCAGTGACGATGGCGACTGGTGGAACGGCACAGGCCTCCAATTTTGGCGAGTAGTGGGATATTGCCAACGCCCATACTGAAGACCGATTTAGATGTGTCCCGGGGAGTGGATACCTCTGATACGCACTTGAGGTAGGGCCCACTATCACAAACTGCATAATTTGGAGCCCTGTTAAATGTTTCTTCCACTGTACGGTAGGTTAGCGTCGGAGATTGGCGAGGATGGGAACTTCGGTACCCAAGGTCGATAGCCGTCGCTTGTGATGGCATAATAGTAATCTAGTCGCACTCTGAATCTTTACCCTCACCAGAGGACTGTACATGGGCACTTACAGAGGATTATATGAACCAAAAGGTTGAAAGTGATGGCGACCCAGGACTTCCCGAATAAATTGTCAGTATACGGTGAGTATAAAAAACCAATGTGCGGCGTACGAGGGGGCTTTTATTTCTCAGCTGGACGTGACAAAGGAATACCGCCGAAGCATGATGATAAACGTGGAGGAATCCTGAGCGCGGCCTAAGTACTTGACTTTACTCGACCCGTTTCACTCACGTAGACGTCTTTTCCTGACAACGAGCAGCACGGTATCCAGCATCTCCACATACTTCAGGAAGTAGTTCAATCTAGACGTCGTGCATCAACCCTGGGCAGCTCTTGAATGAACCCTGACGAAGTCCCTTACCTGTAGTACATCTCCAGCCTCTGTAGAATTCGTGAGGTTTGTGCCACAGCACCAGCAGGTTAAAATTATACCTGGGTCCACGCGGAGGTCGAACACATCGCGGGGATGACTCCGAACTTGCGCAACAGCGGTCCAATTTCCACCAACATCGAGAGCCAGAGTGCCAGGCTGACAACGCTCAGAACGATGTTGTAATTCTGCAACAGTCGCGTCGGACGAAACGCTACGCGGTCCTTCATCGCCGCCTGGCCCACATAGATGCCGGCCAAATATGTGGCAAGGACAAAAACAACGGCGGACGTTGAGCTCAACAGCATCGTAGTGCCAGAAAGTTAAGAGTCGTGGTCTGAAGTTGTCGCTGGTTAAATTTTCCTCGGGAGCGAGTAACTAGGTGGACCACGAGAAACCGAACCGAGTCCGAGGATTCGCTAAGGCGAGGAATCCACCATCTCTCGATGCAGGGCTACTGTCAAACGAAGTCGGATTCGAGCTCTTACCGTGACACCGGAAAGATGGCAACGGAGAAACAGCATCGCGAACATCGGAGCTCCTCCGGTTTCAAGTGGTATTTGCCGGCTATTAGGATCAATCTTAACGTTCAGTCGGTTCGGTCTATATATTCCGCCAGAATAATGTTACAGGCGACGTTGGGTCAAACTAAGCCGTTCAAGTGTATGTTCATAACTAAGCCGTTCAGATACCACGCGGCGCAATTCGGGCAGGTATCCCTCTACATCGCCCAGTGTGCATACGGCCTCCTACATGTTTTACAGGCCCCGACGTTGCAGCCAAAGATACGAGACGGCCACGACGACCCAAGTGAGACATCCGAACAATACGACGCTGTACAGTCCCAGGGCTGCGCGTTGGGGCTTCCATCCTGCGGCCGAGTTAAACGTATAGTGGTCCCAATTCGGACGTCGCAGCCACCACCAAAATAAGGTCATGGGTCCCGGAAACGTAGCGTAGATTTTGCCATTTCCGCCAGTTCGGTACCATGAAGAGCACTTGGACCAAACGAATCCCGCGAGCTTCGCCTGGATATGGCGATTATACGCGTCGGTAGCTTCGATGGTCACTTCCAGTGACGAGATGTCCCCTGTGAGGATCGGCTGAATTAGCTGAATGATGTACTCAGCCTGCCTCAATTAGTGACACAGTTGACGCGAAAGAAAAACAGGGATATTTACCTGGATTTCGATGGCAATTAGTACGGAAGAGCTCCCAGTGGCGGTATTCCCGCCTACGCTGTTCGTTGAATTCCCAGCGAAGGATTCGAGGGGGCCACATACCGGAGATGAAAAACAAATTCGCGAACCCAGGAAGTGTCGTCCCAAGATACGCGGTAGGGCCCTTTTGTGCGACGTAGTACTCGGCAACACGCTGACCAGCATTGCCCTTGATGCTGATGAAATAGTCATCCTGCTCGCTGCCAGTCAAAGTCAGTAAAACAGGGACCTCACGGCGTACATACCGCTATGTAACCCGTGCTATAGATGATCACGTCAAACTCGGTCAAGCCTAAGAATATTTAATGGTGCGACCATGAAAAGAGTCAACCCTTACCGCTCTTGGTGACAATTCCGCTCTCGTGGATAGATTCTATAGACTCCCACGAGAGCGATAAGTTCGGGCGCGCCAAGGAAGCCAGATAATTGGTGTCGTATATCACTCGTTTGCAGCCCACCTCTGACATAGTTAGCATCGGTTTTGGGCGTGATTAGTGCACGAACTAAGAGCGGAACCCGATGGAATGACGTTGTCCATGTATTCTGGAGGAACAACCCGCTTCATGTAAGTGGTGAGATACTTTTCATTGTCAGTTTTCTGCACGCCGGTGAGGGAGTACGCTCACTTGCTCAACAAAATAATTGGCAACATTGCTGCCAAAAATGGCGAAGTACACCAGCTCGTTCTAGGGACGGATAAGCCAAGAAATGTACGACCGGGTAGGGAAAATGCTACCCAAACGAATTGGAAACTTCGAAATGCTCTGAGATAGCGGGGAGAATGACGGAACAACCATCTTTGCGCAGTCGAATACTGGCTGAAAGCCTGTGGTCCAGAAAGTCAACGGTTGTCGGCAGGAAAAATTGAAGTAAGTACCGGCGGAGCCAACCAACGCGGCGAGCGACAATACTGCGTTACCTGAACGCTTGGATCTTGGGAAATTACCGGGACGAATTGTGTGCTGATGACGAGTAAACCGAGAGTCCCAACCGCGTAGCGTGTTTACCTACGCTGAGGGGCCGTTTCCAACAACTGCGACTCGTTTGCCAGCTAAAGACACGGAAGTGTCCCAGTGCCCTGAGTGAAAATTGACCCCGCGAAACTCTGCGGCACCGGGGATGTTGGGAAACCTTGGCACTCCAAGCCTACCGACGGCAGAGACAAGGATCTTGGCAGAGAGGGGAACCCGAGTGCCATCGCCGGTCTGGGTAAGGATGTCGTAGCTACTGCCGTTCCATTCCGCCGATACAACCTTGTGGTCCAGAATTATATTGCTATGGAGACCATACTTAGTCGCTAGTTGTACCCAGTATCGCAGTATATCGGGTTGTGACGCATGAGTGTGCGTCCAGTTCGGATTCAAATCACTTGAAAGGGAATAGAGATGGATTGGGACATCTGAGGAGCATCCCTTTGGCCGTGTGCTCAGCCATGGGATGCAGACGAAAGTGAAGTGTCGCACGGGATAGATATTGTCCTGGAGGATGGGTTAGGTTGAGTGTCGCAAGGTGCAAACAACATATATGTACTGACTCGCCATGTTCCACCGACTTCGCTCGCCGTTTCAACGACCTGCAGGATCTCTTTAAAAGGAAGATTCGGTTCGAACAATTGAAGACGAATTACTTTGAAGTCAGAGAAGCCCGTTTTCTTCAACTTGATTGCCATCGTGAGTCCGGCAATTCTACGCCCACGGCAGTCAGCACATATCTCTGAAGACACGAAACCGCCGTACCCTGCGCCAATAATCACAATCTGAGTTTGCAGTGACATATTAGTGGATGGTGGTGGGAGGGTGTAACTCGGAAGTGATGGATGGCGATTCTCGTCAACCAACTCGGATGACTGGCTACCTCGGAGTTGGATGGCATACCATTGGCATCTCATCGATCTCATCCTCCGAGGCAGTTGCTATCTCATTAGCTTGAATCGGCATTTGAAACTCAAACTCGACTACCGCTAGACCAGACACCCCCGCCGCTGTTGATCGATGTGCCGCAAAAGGATCAGGACCTCCATTGGTCGTGCGTTAGCAGTTGTGAGTGCCGAGGAGGAGTTGCCGAATTCCACCTCGGTAGGGAGATAAGTAGGTTGTAGAGAAATCCTTGGAGGGCCAGGCCGCGTTCTATAAAATGCGCGATGAGTGTACAATATTCTAGCCCGAACCACAATGCATACCCTGCTGCCTTGGATGCTCTCGACGACGCTGGTAGGCGGGACGCTCGGCCTTTTTCAGCCCCAGGCGTTGACGGGCGACAAGGCCTATGAGTTGATGCGAAGCGGAGGAGAATACACAATCTCGAAGCTGAATGCACTGAATGCAGTGTTGAACGAGATCGGTGACAATTCCACCTTGATTGATCTGCTGGTGGGTGATTTCGAAGTCCTTCAGGTTGTGCACAACTGAGAGCCACGCAGAAACTACTGACTGTGTCGTCAGAATGCCAACAAGCAATCGCAATCGTCAGCTATCATGCCGAGGTGAACAGCCATCTATCGACATACCGTATCCTTCGTTTATCGCATTTACAGAGTCCGGTACCCTATGAAGAACGATTTGGGCAGCTTGCACTAGAAAACATTGAGGCCTATAACGCGAGTGCGAGTAACGTCATTGCGAGTTTCGTGCACAAGAAACCCTATATTCAGAGTAATAATGACCGTACCATGCCAGAGTGCTTGCTCATACCTTTTGTCAGAGATTCATTCCTGTGGCCAGACGAAAGCGTGCGACGAGATTCGCGCGCTCACGGATCTTGGAAGCAGATTTATGCGGAACGTTGATAGTAAAGTCAAGGATTCGGTTGGTCGTCGAGCTGATGTCCATCCTGTGGGTTAACGGCTGTTTAGGATCCAAGTGCCCAGCAAATATTGGCGGTACATTCAGACCTCCGGGCTAGAATGGACGCCGTTGTACGTGATCATTGCACGACGATAGGTGCAGCGAGTGGGGAATTGTAGATTCTAGAGCGGCCGCGCTGTTCTTCGAGAAAAGACATCGAAAAGCATCTTGATCGTTTCATTGCCTTTTCGCCTGGCTTGTTCCAAGTTGCACGGTGCTGTAACGAGTAAATCCGAGGTGCGGTCGAGTGAAGAACGCCTGCATCAGGAAAACCCTCCTCAGGAATTTTGTTACATTTTCAAGAAAAATTGCTCAAAATACTTCCAGTTCCTCCAATGTACAAAAATGTATCAAAATATGTTGTCCCCTGTGATAATTACTGCAAAGTTGCACAAAATTCCTTCACAGTTGCGACAGATTCTTTACGGGTTTCCAGCAAATGGCACTCTCGAAAACACACTTGAAGACACACAGCGGAATAGCATATTTATGACATGTATTCAGAACTACGTAAAAAACATGCATGTGTACATAGATGCTACTAATCACTACAGAAGCCTAGAGGGAGAGGCAGGGTCCGGGGGAGGTCACACTGTGACTGACTCGGAATTTCAAAGAATTTTGATGGCGCTTCCGTCCAAAGTTTTTTAACCTCCGCCGATTGAATCAAACTTTGCTGCGGCACCACTGATCCTGCAGCCAAAAAGTTCCGGCCCGTGATATCGATGGATGCCAGCACGGGCCGAGGTTTGCCGTGCGCAGTCAACAGCTTTATTTCGGAGCTGTTACAGGCTTTGACTCGGAGCCGAAGTCGTGCGAAGTGCCCCGCGGCGCTCTCGTACTATATCAGATCCCTACGTATGACATAGCTATACATCTATGTACCCACACATAGTTCTACTGAGCCCAAGGGAAACTCTATTGAATCGATGCTCAACTCGACACCCTTAAGACGAACAGGCCAACCTTGAGGAACTAAACGCACCCTGTCCCTCACTGTTCTACCACCGTGCATCGCAGGTATTGGAGGCAAATTGGAGGTGAGATCTTTACTTGCAGATAGATCCCGTACGGTGACCGGGAGTCCGGAACCGTCCTGCCTCAGGCTAGAGGGCTGGCTGCTTGTTCTGCTATTTTTCGTGCTATCGATTCGATTGATGCAGAAAGAGAGCTTTAAAGCGGAAATTACTATACAGCGGCCGCAATGGAATGAGCTCTTGCGAATATCAACCACCGCCAACCAGCCTCGAAAATAGCCCACTTCATCACGATGCAGATAGGGGCCATTCGGGTATTACGACCAATGGTTCAGGTGACGGGGGCTCGTGAACTAAGCCAATTTGGTATGGGTGACAGTGGTATTTCGATTTTGGCCTGAAATAGAGGTGAAAACTGTTAAAAATTCTCGGCCGGCACCTGCCGGAACCTGCCAAGTTTTGGTGATCGCCGATCAGCGAACCTTGAGACAGGTCAGTGTGATGAGTACAACTCCGATCAATTCGGAAAGCTAAACCGACATCATCTCTCCGGTCCGCCAAAGGTTAAATAAAAAATTGGTTTCCTCTTGATACCAGGAGCACTAATGAAGACCCAGATCTGTCACTACACAATCATTCCGTGCTCGAGCTCTTGCCGCGAAAAGAAAAGAAAAATCAGAGCGATGGATATCGAACTAAATGTTCGGGTTTAATTTTCAGAGAGACATGTGTGCAGAGATGCGATATTTCAGTGGATGTTGTGTGAGGTTCATGCTGTTCAAGTTCGCAGAGAGGTCGGGTCAGGATAAATTGGTATCCGACTTTCTTCCTGCGCATGCAAGGATGTGTTTTCGTATTACTTTTGAACCGCAGATATCGCTGGGTCATGATATCTCCACATTTTATTCAGAGGCTCTACCTAGGCAAGCTCGATAGATAATCCCAACCATCAAATTCATTTTCAGTCCTGCAACCCTACGTTGAATTCAAGTGTGGTCCGATCCTCCGATGTGTGAAACAGGGCAAAAACTTTCATATCGCGGGACTACGCATAACAATTTCAGAGCGATAATTATCTCAAACATTTACCTCCCTGAACCCTTTAAGACTGCTCCCTCGACATTATACATGCTTGCAGAGGCACCACGAGTGTGTATAATAATGCAACGCCACCTGTCAGTCTTTGCGAAATGATCGCAGCTGTACTCATCTACTACGCACTCCCTGACAGGTGAAATGGCGTGAGGGCTAAGGTTAGACTCCTTTTCCCCCTCTTCATCCACCATGATGTTACCTCATTTCCCCCAGGAACTCATCGAAAAGTTCATCGAGGAAATTGGCCCCGACGCGAGCACTCTCCGCTCGTGTGCCCTCGTCTGCCCAGCGTTCGCGGCGTCGTCCCAAGCCTCCATCTTCTCGGAGGTCGCGATCGTCATTACTCCGGAAACTCGCAATGCTGAGCGGTTGCTCGACGTGTTACTCCATTCCCCGCATCTCGCTGCCTACGTCCACTCGCTGAAAATCGTGGTCGTTCACAACTACAGAAAACCTATCGACGAGCCGATATCATGGTCTCCGGCCGTAGCCTCGATCTTGGGATTCCTCCGCCATGTCAAGTCCTTCACTCTGGACTTCCCGTGGCGCGAAGCGGTGTCCGAGTGGGGTAGCATTCCAACGGAACTGAAGGCAGCTATCTGTGGACTGTGTCATCGGTCACCGCTGGAATCCCTGCACCTCATTGGGTTGGGATTCGTCCCGGATCTGGCGGAGTTTTCTCAGCTCGTCACCTCTTCTGCCTTGAAGGAATTGTCGTTCATACGCCTCATGATTCCGCGTTCAAGCGAACATCGTCCTGAGACGAAAGGCCTCACCAAATGCCGCTTCGAACTGGGCCTTTCCCCGCTCGATTTCGTCGCGATATGGGGAGATTCCCTGTCTAGTGTGCGGTGCCTTCGTTTCTTGTGGCCACAAGACACGGAGTCTCCCCGCGGCCCTCAAACGCTTTTGAACGCGGTGAGTCCAAGTCTCGAAGACCTCCACCTGGACTACTACAGACGCAAGTTTTCTCCTTGTTAAGCCACAGTGATTTTGAGACTCACTTCCTATGCAGCATTCTCACAAGGGAGCTCAAACACCGTGTCCTTGGCCGATTTGACGCAACTCCGTCGACTGCAACTGCGTGTAAACATCGACGGCCCCTTCAGTGACAGGTTGGAGATGTACAACTTCGTCCGCGCATTGACAGGGTTGTTAGAGTCGTCATACCCGACAGGGTTGTTGACGGTGGTTATAAAGATGAAGGTTGGGTTTTTCGGTGGTGAAACCGCGACTCAACTAATAAATCCTTGGCCTTTATTGGACGGGCTTTTATCCGGGCCACGGTTCCCTTCTCTCGAGAACGTCGAGTTCCGGGTGAAACTGAGATATCCTCCTCGCGGAGCTCAGCTTTTCGAGGTTCTCGAAGCTGGGCTGCCTCTCACTCGAGCACGGGGGATCTTCCAGTGCAACAAAATTTAATTTCGCCCTAGTCCGATTTTGTAAGTCGTTACTCTTTCCCGTACTTCGTGTTAGATTCTTACGCGATGCAGGGGATCACATCTTAATAGTCTGGAGACAAATCCTGAAAGTTCAAGTTCGTCACTATCTCGGGAATGTACTGTCCTTTTTTGTTCCCTCATATCTTATCTCGTCAATTCCGATAACTGTTGGGCCTTGTCGCCGCCTGTTTTTCAACTTCCAGAGTGCCGGCACCACAAGCGCGGCGTTCCCTGTTTGAGAATCCCTATCTTCTTCATCCTGACCACATCTCCCATGTCTTCCAAAAAGCAACTGCGCCAGGCTCCCAACAAGGGTGCCGCTACTGTGCGGAATGGCATCTCCGATGTCGACCGTAGGATGGAGCTCAATTATGCCACGTGACCTCGTCGCGTCTTCAGCCATCAACAAACTGGGGTCAACACTTGAGACAACTGCAATGGGGGGCAAAAGAAAAACCTTTATATTCCGAGCTTGAAACATCCTGCCAACGAATTTATAGATGTAATCCATTGCTAGTTTAATGAACCCGGATTCGTATTCTGGCGGTGAGCGTGCGCACCCTGAAGAACCCAGGAATCCGATTTGATTTGAAGGAAGACATATTGGGAGGACATTGGATATCGCTAGGTGCCAAAACCGTAAAGTATGGTGCCCGACCGCCGAAGCGCGTGTGTAACATCTGCCGCAGTGATGGTGGTGCTTGAAGTGACTTTTATCAGTACCTGGAGGCGGCTCAAAAAATCCAGAAGCTACCGGTATGAATGACCCGTGTGGATTGCGCTGGCCTGTACCAAACCTTGCAAATACTGTTGCCAACAGCTGCGAGTCTCCTCGCACATTAGCCCAGAGATGCGCTTGACGCCGCCTCTGCGCGCGAGGCGTTTGATTGTGGGTCGGGTACCAACCCCTGAAAATCTCGTGGCAGGGGTGTATGTGTGTTCCGCACCGTACTTGCCTTCCCCCCAAACGGAGCAGCGGAGGATACGACGGCGACGTGGTGGGGGAGGCCCGGAAGACCGCCCATTCAGCGCTGGTGGCACGCGGCGGGGCTGGTAAAGAGTTTCACACTGCGCGTTCGATGGATTGGGTTACATACAGTTCCTGGACCTCCTCGTGAGCGTTTGCAAGCCATAGCACGGACGAATAATCTGGACAAGGTCGTGGTTAAGACGGAAAGCTCCAAGCTCCGACCCATCAGATGACAGGATGCTGTGCGCGAGAAGTTGCCGAAATGCGGATTACAATTGAACTTGCAGAATCCCACTGGACATTCAAGTTGTAAAAAAAATTGGTTTTACACTGAACTCACCCGGGATCATTCTTTATCAATCGACTCAAGGCAAGCAGGCAAGTTCCTCCCTGATTTTATAAATCAAGATCGGGGTCGCAACAGAATTTAACTCTCTTTTGCAAAGGTACTAGATATTTTTGCGAAGTTACTTAGGGGGTAGTCAACGGAGTTCGCGAGCGACCTTTGTTTTGGTATGGGCCGAGGAGTGTAGATGTGACTGCTTGTTCTTCATGCAATAATGCAGAAAGAGACTGTTGACGCTGAAATTAGGCTCTATACGGAATGAAACAAGATGAGCTCCACTTAAGTTGTAGGCGGTGTAGACCAATTTTGAACTTAAGTTCCCCGCAACTTAAGTTCAGCACCCAGCCTGCCAACGCACTCTATACCCCCCCTCAGCAGGCCTTTGTTAGCCAGAACTTAAGTTCTTGCAGCCACTCAAGTCCCCCCACCACTTAAGTCCAGTCGACGACTTGAGTTGGACGGTACAACTGAAGTTCCAAGCTTCACGCGCGACTTGAGTTCCAGTGATGAATAAGTAACACAATAAAATTCAGGTGTCTGTGTAAGAGGAGGAAGCCCTCCCCCAGGGCGCCCACGGGTCTTTCGGGAACGGGGGGACCGTGTGTACCCACACCTATTGGCCCGGTGGATATTCAGAGAAGAACGATGGAAGACGGAAGGTAACGTACCCGGGAGCCCAAAGTGAATGCCTGCAATGCTCTGAGCAGTGTAAGACAGGTCAAGGGTGCAGCGAGTACCACGAAGAAGAAGAGAGGCCAATTGACACACCAAATATTACTACCGGATGCTAGAGATGGGTGATTGGGGCGAGAGGTAGTGGATGAGATGCCCCGGAACTGCGGGAAAGATGAATGAATGAAGGGCAGGTTCGGTGGAGCTCTATGGTGAGGGTCAACGACGATGAGGTGGGTGGCATGGTGGTAGTGGTGGTGGAAGAGACGTGAGGTGTGAAGTCGGACAATAGAAATGATGCCATCAGTGCCAATTGTGGTTCGCCGTCACGGTGGCCACCGTTAGCCCCCACTTCTCTCTTCCACACCACCACCACCACCACTAGTACTTCTAACCTGCCACTCACCCTTTACTCCCAGTTTTGCTGCCATCCCTCCTACCCCACTCTGATTTCAACTCCTCAATTGGCACCCTTCTAACGTTGGTGGCAAGTGCTTTATTTTTTTCTGCTGTGGTGATTCAGAGATACTGAAATATGTAGAAGATTAACAACAAGCAATGACTCAAGCCCGTGAAATAATTTGAGTTTTCCAGGCTTCAGTTTAGAATAAGCTCAAGTTCATGCTGCGAAGCCTCGGTCAAGGTGTGTGTGTTTTTTTCTCTCCCCGGTGGCACGGAACTGAAGTTACGCTCCAGAACTTGAGTTTCTCCGGAACTGAAGTCTCAATGTGGAACTTGAGTTCCCCCTAACTTAGGTGTTGATGGAAACTTAAGTTCGGGTCGAACTTCAGTTCTACACCAAAGCATCAATTCTACAAAGATCTGTATGGCTGCAACACATTCTATTACTATCTTCAGTCCTCGTAGACTTAATTTCCTCGTAAACTTAAGTTCCCTGAGCAACTTCAGTTCCCTCAACAACTTCAGTTCATGTGAACTTAAGTTCGTCATCTAGCTATATATATCGGCGGTTGGTATAATAGTGGGATTGTACGGATAAGAACTTAAGTTGTATAGAACTTCAGTTCCTCTCCGGTCTGGACCGCCTACAACTTAAGTGGAGCTAATAAGATATTTGATACGGAGGCTGCAATGACGTGAGCTCTTGGTATACGAGCAGGCTGCGCTGTGATATCAACCGCCGCGAGCCAGCCTCGAAAACAGTCCACTTCATGCAGATAGGGGCCATTCGGGGTTATAGGCCCGGACCCTTACGTTACGTCCGAGTCTCTAAGATTCCGTTACTACGTCGTTACTTCTTTTCACTCTTCATCCACCACGATGTTATCCGATTTCCCTCAGGAACTCATCGAAAGGTTCATCGAGGAGATTGGCCCCGACGCGAGCGCTCTCCGCTCCTGTGCCCTCGTCTGCCGAGCGTTCGCGGCGTCGTCTCAACGGCTTATCTTCTCGGAGCTCGTGATCGCCATTACTCCGGAAACTTGCAATGTTGAGCGCCTGCTCGACGTGTTACTCCATTCCCCGCATCTCGCTGCCTACGTCCACACACTGAAGATCGTGGTCATTTTCAATCAACAAAACCGACACGAGCCGATATTATGGTCCCCGGCGGTGGCCCCGATTTTAGATCTTCTCCGCCACGTCAAGTCCTTCACTCTGCGCTTCCCGGAGCGCCGTACGCAAACCGACTGGGGTAGCATTCCAAAAGAACTGAAGGCGGCCATTTGTGGACTGTGCCATCAGTCACGGCTTGAATCCTTGCACCTCATTGGATTGGGATTCGTCCCGGACCCGGCCGAGTTCGCTCAGCTCGTCACCTCTTCTGCTTTGAAGGAGTTGTCGTTCATAGGCGTCACGATTCCGCCTTCAAGCGAACATCGTCCTGAGACGAAAGGCCTCACCACATGCTATCTTGAGCTGGGCCTCTCGCCGCTCGATTTCGTCGCAATATGGGGAGATTCCCTATCCAGTGTGCGAAACCTTCGCTTGATGTGGCCACAAGACATCGAGTCTTCCCGCAGCCCTCAGACGCTTTTGAACGCGGTGAGTCCAAGTCTCGAAGACCTCCACCTGGACTACTACAGACGCAAGTTTTATCCTTTGTGAAGCCACAGAGTTTTGGGACTCACATACTATGCAGCATTCTCGCAGGGGAGTTCAAACGCCGTCTCCTTGGCCAATTCGACAAAACTGCGGCGGCTCGTACTGCGTGTACACATCAACGGCCCGTTCATTACCAGGTTTGAGCTGTACAACTCCGTCCGAGCATGGGAAGATTTGTTGCAATCGGCATGCTCGCCAGGCCTGTCGACGGTGGTTATAACGATTATCGTTGACTTTTTTGATGATATAACCACGCCCCAACCAATAATTCCCTGGCCCTTGTTGGACGAGCTTTTAGCCGGGCCACGGTTCCCTTCTCTCGGGAACGTCGAGTTCCAGGTCAAACTGCAACCTTATCCCGGGGTCCTGGGTCCGCAATACTCTCCTCAGCAAACTCAGTTTGTGGAGGTTCTCCGCGCTGAGTTGCCCCGCACTCGAGCACGCGGGATATTCCAGTGTAACGAAATCTGATTCGCCCTAGTCCGATCCTGTAAGTCGTTACTCGTTCCCGTACTTCGTATTGGATTCTTACGCGATGCTAGGGATTACATTACAATAGTGTGGAGACAACTTTGACTGTTTCGGGAACGTACTGTTCACCAGTATTTTATCTCGTCTATCTCGATAACTACGCACTTCCCCTGGGCCTTGTCGCTGCCTGCATTTCAACTTCGAGTGCCGCCGCCCGCACCAAAAGCGCGAGTGGCGAGTTACGCAATTGCCCCGTTGAGAATCCCCAATCTCCTTCATCCTGACCAGCTCTTATGTCTTTCGAAGAGTAATTGAGCCAGGCTCTTGACGAGGGTGTCGCGACTGTGCGGAATGGCATCTCCGATGTCGAACCGCTTGGCGTAGAGTGGACGAAAGCGATGCCTGTCGGTGCTAGTATGCAGAGAATACCCCTTGATCCTCACCTCACGTACGCCATCAGATACCGCAACTTGCAAACCTCAATTGAGTTACCCCGGCGTGGGCAATGGACCCGACTTGACCGCTGCTGTTGGGGACCGATGCCTTGCCTACGATACTCTTCCCGTTCAGGGACGCAATCTCCCAGAATCTGAACCGCACAATGCGGAATAGGGTTTTGAGCACTGCTAGCTGCGGTGGGACGATTACGCCCAGCTTTTCCTCGTTAGGATATATTTTACGACTTCAAGTTCGAGCGCTGGCAGGGGCACTGACCGAATATAGGTCGTCGGAATATGGACCAGAATTATTTTGAAGTTTGATATTTACACTTTTGTTTCACTTCTTTTCCGCAGCAAAACAATCGCGTATTTGGATTCAGCTTGGCGGTATGCTCTGGTGAGTCCATAAGCGAGTATTCGGCAGCAAACTTGAAGTCGTTGTTTTCTTTTTGGAAGAACGACAACACCTCGTCCATACGACGTGCGTGCCATCCATCACAGAGGGGCAAAAGACGAAAGCTATATCCTGCAGAATAGAAATCTGGTCTTAAGCGAGGAAAACAAAACACCACGCCCTTGTGAAGTTGAAGCAGCGCGAGTCGGGCATCTCGGGGTTGAATTTTATGTCGAAATTCGGTTCAATGATTTTAGCCTATGCTGCTAGGCTTGCCCAAGAGGACTCGACAAATTCTAGCAGTAGAAATGAGTAGCGGTTGAATGGTGTGTTTTGTTGGGCGGAAGCCAGACGACCGACGGCTCGGGCATCTCGGGGTTGAATATTAATTTGACGTTGAAATTGAACTCGATATGTATTTGGCGAGTACGAGCGCAGTTTCAAAAATCCCGTTGAAAGATGTTCTAGTTATGAAAACAGCGAAACAGGATAAGGAATACGCGCGACCTAGAGAGGTTGATGTCTCGCCATTCTTCCCCCGTATCTGGTCCCGGAGGGAGGCAACATCTTCTGCGGTCGCAGCAGCGGTGAATTTGGGATGAGACATAGAGTGAGCAGGAGTCTCTCAGTCAGCGCACTAGTGTTATGTCGCACAATGTTAGCCATCTCAGCCATTTTATCGCGCACCGCTCCGCATCGTTACGAGTATTTACATGTAAATAGCTCAACTTCTAATCAAAATGGTTACCTCTAGTACCAAATCGAGAGCTCGTGGAAAAACCTGCCGAGAACTGGATTCAGCAAACAGCCGACAAATCATGTTGCAAGGAAGGCGAGAGCCACAGCCGGCCAACCTGCCATTCAAGGAAACTTTTTACCTAAGGTATTCCCTCTCCATGCAACACATCGTTAAGCTCTGACTTCCATCATGCTGTCGACCACTTGCTTAGAAAGGAGCGGGAGAAGAAGAAAGGCAGCGGGAGTGATCCGGGAAGGCAGCGGAGGTGATCCGCCATTACGAGTCCCTGATTACGTGGAACGTTACCTCCTTATATAGTAGTCGTTAAATCCGTAAGGAATGTTTACAACACGCGAAGTACGAGCGGATTTGTTGTAGCGTCCTTCCTGGCTCCCGCGATTATTTCCCAGCCTTCCCTCGCATTTTCATCTCAAGACTCGGCACCTTCAAGTTCACTGGCACGACGCTAGGACCAACTTCGAAGCCAGTCAATTCCTGGGAATTGATATATAACCTTGCACGTCTTTTTAATAGATCGTGGCTTCTAGAACTGTGTGAGAGGAGTAAGCTGACGTACGCTATGCAGCTGTGAGCCTATAAAGTCCGTCTGTCCTCCTGGCGTTCTGCGCCCACAAAGTCCGTCATGTCGTCCAAACCCTCCACCGAGGCCACTCCGAAGGACGCATCCTCCCAGGATGAGACTGTCACACCACCGACGCCTGCGCCGCCCCCTCCAAATCCATCTACAGCCCTGACGGGCAAGAGGCTGGCGGTTGTTTTTGTTGCGATGTGCGCGGTATCTCACGTAGCCCATCTCCGCGCTCAGCGCTCAACCTTTAAAGGCTAATGTCGCTATTCTTGATCGCACTGGATCAAACCATCCTAGGCACGGCGTTGCCTCGTATAGCCTCAGTGTGTATGAAGTGTCCTTGGTTGAATTTGAGCTCACCCTGCCTAGGACTATAATGCATTCTCTCTTCAAGGATGGGTCTCGTCCTCCTTCATCCTCTCTCAAACCGTCTTCCTGCTCTTCTACGGCCAAGTCTTGCGCATATTCCCCGCAAAATGGATTCTCGTTTCCGCGATCGCGCTGTTTGAGATTGGGAGTCTGGTCTGTGGGGTGGCGCACAACGTCGAGATGATTATTGCGGGGCGAACAGTATCTGGTGTTGGGGGCGCGGGTATTTGTGCGTGCTTTGCTGTTTTTTTTCTTGCGTTTCTGCCTAACATGTTCCCAGTCGTTGCCATGCTCCAAATAATTGTGCAAGTGACGCGTCTCGAGGATCGACCACGCTTGCTTGGGTTATTTGGCGGGGTTTTTGGAATCAGTTCCGTCAGTACGGGGCTCCTTCACAGCTGCACCTTTCTCAACCAAATCGCAGGTCATCGGGCCCCTGATTGGCGGCGCTTTCACTGACCATGTTACATGGCGATGGGTGTGTGTTGTTGCTTCCGTTGATTTCGCTTCTCTGACCGACACAGATCTTCTTCATTAACCTGCCATTCGGAGGGTTATCCCTGTTGGGCGTCACATTCTTGTTGAAAGCGTCGCCCCCATTGGGAGCGGACCCAAACAAGCGGTCCAACCGGGACCTCCTTGAACAGGTTCGCGGCCTAGATTACGTTGGCATGATCCTCGTCGCTGGCGCAGTTACTACACTGGTGCTTGCTCTCCAGTGGGGAGGTAATACAAAGCCTTGGGGCGACAAGGCCGTCATTATCGTCAGTATTTCCAGCGCTGCAAATTTGCAGGATTAACTTACCCACTTTTAGTGCTTGGTATTTGCGGCCGTCCTGACCATTGTATTTATTGGCTGGGAGATATACATTGACAAAAAAGCCATGGTGCCAACAGCAGTGTTTAAATCGCGCTCCATGTGTGTATCCCTTCTATCTCTGATAGATTCGTATTTGAACATCATTCAGATACGCCATTCAGGTGTATTCGTTCTTCAATCAGTTCTGCCTCGTCCTCTACTCGTACTATCTCCCCATCCTCTACCAGGCCGCTCGAAACTCTAGCGCAACCCATTCTGGCATTGATATACTTCCTTTCATGCTGGGGCTTATCCTTACGACTGTCATCACCGGCCAAGTTGTCGGAAAGTCTGGCTACTAGTTAGTCCTTCCTTCACGACTCTGCCCTGGAAAATGCACTGACATCGAAACATAGCTACCCCTTCTTAAACGTCGGCGCCGCGTTCATCATTATCGGAGCTGCTCTCCTCTACACG
Organism: Mycena metata; assembly: GCA_029378385.1. Taxonomy (NCBI): domain Eukaryota; kingdom Fungi; phylum Basidiomycota; class Agaricomycetes; order Agaricales; family Mycenaceae; genus Mycena; species Mycena metata. The sequence continues at coordinate 108,573 of JARKIB010000305.1, forward strand.
GTAAATACCACTACCTCCGACGCGAAGATCACCGGGTTCCAAATCCTGGTCGGCGTCGGCACAGGCATGGGCCTCCAAAACACCATCGTCGCAACGCAAGTCGAGTTCAAAGCAACACCGAAACTCATCGGACAGGCGACCTCCATGGCTAGCTTCTCCAAGTTCCTCGGCGGTACGATCGCGCTTGGGATTGCGGAGCCAGTGTTCTCGTCGCAGCTTAACAAATTCCTCCGCATATACGCGCCCAATGCGCCCGCGCAGATCGTGCTAAACAGTCCCACGGCCATCTGGACGTCGATAGATAAAGCCTTGATTCCGGGTGTCGTGCAGGGCTACACGAGGGCGCTGAGGGTGGTGTACATCCTCGGTGTGCCCGCCGGTGGGTTTTGCCTTATTTCCGCGCTCTTCATCAAGAACATCAGGATTCCGAGGGGAGCCAATGCACCGGCACCGGTCAAAAAGGAGGCTGAGTTGGAGAAGGGAAGTGCGGAATGAGGGAGAGATTGATAGCTTACTTTTTACCCAAAACGTTAGTACACGACTTTTCAACTGTATCACGACGAATAATGTATATACGTTTCATTTGACTTACCGTCAGCGTGGTGATGCCCTATGTGGATTTTTACATCCGGTCGTTCAATGCCCTGGGGAAGGAGTCGAAGTTGGACGTGAAACTTCAAACTCGCCATCTGCGCCCCGTTCAAAATCCTTCAAAGTTCGTGGTGAACGGCAGTGTTCCTGCAAGACGGCGCCGACTGCCATCAGACACCTCCCATTGACATCGAACGCATAAACGGTTTCTGACACACAGGCACAAGGAGATTATGGAGAGACGAAACGAAAGCTCTATCCCGCAAAAGAAAATCTGCCCTTAGGCGGGGAAACACCACGCCCTTGTGTTGAAGCAGGGCGAGTCGGGCATCTCGGGGTTGAATTTTATGTTGAAATCCGGTTCAATGATTTTAGCTTATGTTGCTAGGCTTGCCCAGGAGGTTTGTACCAATCCTAGCAGCAGAAAAGTGAGTAACGGTTGAATGGTGTGTTTTGTCGAGTGGGAGCTACGGCTCGGGCATCTCGGGATTGAGTCACCGCGTTGAGCGGCCGCGTCGGCACACGTTACCGACGCCTGACGATGGCAGGCATTGACAAGGCTGTGCTGATTAGGCGTCGGCAGACTGTGTTTCGCTTCACAGTCATTGGCACACGCCGCCGCTGTTAATTTGATGTTGAAATTAAACTCGATAGTTTCAGAACTCTAGATTCCTGGGCATGGATCGCTATATTCGAGGTCTCATTTTTCTTCTCCACTTCCCGACGAATTTTCTTCTGTCAAACTCTTTCCACCCAGGACGCCGTGGGAATTTTTTCAAGAATAGAGACACTGCCATACGGCGGTGGCCAACAACAAACGAAGCAGCGTCTTTGCTTCCTCCCGTCATGTCCCAACTGCGCCGTTCGCCCACTCCTCGGAGCATCCACAGTTACTGGACGGATAGCGCCTCCATTCGGCCTAGTTTCCCGATCCACGCGCTCGCGAAACCATTATCCAAGTTTATGTACCAGCGACAGGCAGCGGGGATCATCGCGCAGAACGCGGAGTCTCCGCTTTCAGCTGAGACGGCGGAAATCCTGGCGACCTACCTGACGTGAGTGTCTTTAATTCTCCGAAATCGTTGAGTAATCTGGGCTCAGGTTCAAGGACATCTTCCCTTTGACACGAGTGCTCGTTCTCGACCACCTTGCCTCTCGAGTGGCCAGGTCATGGCAGGACACCCAAGTTGTTGCAGATTCCAGTGTCCTCGGATCGCTTCCAGAGCTACTTTGGTTGTATACCAGTAACCCTGCCATCCTTCGTTCGACTTGCGCTCTTATAAGACATCTTGCCTGGAACGAAGGACCGAAGGCCAAAATGCGTGGACTCGAAATTCAGGCGCAACTGACTCCGTTGTCAAAGTGAATAAAGTATCTCCTAAATCACCTTTCAGCCTGGGTCATTGACAGTGTATGGGTAGTCACCTGGATTTTGGTGTGCAGAAAGCTGCTTTTCTCGCGCTCGATGCCTTCGACGCGATCGAACCATTATTGGACTGTTTTCTGTGGGCGGCTCGGTCCATCTGTCTCTTCTCATCCGGAGCTGACTTTCTCTTCTCAGACTAAGCAGTAGCCTCCCGGTGCAAAGGGAAATCCTCTGTGTTCTGAGGTTTCGAGCACAGCAAGGGAAGCAGCAGGCGCGGTTCATCGTGGAATGCGATACCGCTCTGCGAAACTGCATCTCCCAATCACTTCGGTTGGCGAATGGCGAGATCCTGCGACTCATGTGCCTGCTACTTTTGGATATTTCGGAGTACAAGACAGTGATCATGAGCCTCGCCGATGCAAGATTTTTTACCCAGTTGACTGAGCTATCTACGTTCGTCGTTTCCTTGCAGTCCAAGATCTTTACTCATTCAACCACAGTGCCTTGGCCCCTTATTACCGTGATTTCCCGGGCGATTTCCACCACGGTTTTGATCTGGAACGGAGGATCAGGGACCTCAAAGACAGTCTCGAGCTGTGGCGGAACGCAAAAGTGCGGTGGGAGAACTCGGATTCGGGCGTTTCGAAGACGCTTTTTTCCGGATTGGAAGGAGAATAATATGTAGTGTCATACTTTGCGTCTACTTGCAATATTGCAACAAGTTTCGCTGCCCGATGAACCAATGACCATAGTCGAGCACCGCACCATATTTTCAGTCATTTTCTCAGGGCCCGACTCACATTCATTATGAAACCCAAAGTCGACGACAATGAATCCTTCCTGAATGCGGGGAAATACCAAGGTATGTGAATGAGAGCGACAGAAGGAATTGGCTTCGGAGAGAAAAATACCTTGCAGTGTCAGGCTGGCAACGCTTTCATTCTTTTTTCTCGCCATTCTCATGTAGGAAGCCTAACAGCGCTGCGCTCCAAGCGCTGACAACGTCGACACGCCGAGGTCCGCCCCCATGCCCATGTCCATGGTCTTCCCGTCAACACGCCCTTCCTTCTATGTAACCCTCAAAGAAATAGCGCATCGTGTATTTGTACCCATCCAATCCGAATCCGAATCCAAAACCGTCCAAACGAATCGAATCAAGCGCGATGCGAACAACCAAGAACCGCCCCGCAATATTCGCAATATCGTACTTCGCGAGAAACCGCGCCCTGCATCACCGGCCGTTTCGTAAGAACGAGTAGTAGGTGTGAGACGAGGACGGAGCACGTCATATGTACCACACACGCACGTTGCCCCCGAAGAGCGCATGTATATGGCGCCGGGGCGGCGGCGCACCATGACGATCGCAAGCGCCTGGGGGGCCGTGAGGGGGTTTGGGCCACCAAAGTCGTCCTCTTGACGAGCGGGAGAAGTTGATGGATGTGATGGATGTGCACGGTCGTGAGCGCGCGCGCACGCGCACTGGCGAGGCAGTCCTGAGGGTGTCAAGAATTAGCGTTCGTGGATGAGTGGAACGGGAACGACGCGAAACGCACCAGCGACGAGGGGTCGACGACGAAGAACAGCGGGACAGCGCGCGCAGACGTCGGCGATCGTGATGCTCATGCGGTGGACGGAGACGCGGGTGAGCAGCGAGACCAGATCCCGCCAGAACGCGTCTCCCGCAGGGGTCGGGGTGAAGGCGCGCGCGTGGTGTCGAGATGGGCGGGCGGCAGCGCGGCGAGCCAGGCTTCGGCGTGAACGCTCAGGGTGAAGGACTGCAGTCGTGCGAGGACGTTGGTACGGCCGCGATGTCCTGAGAGTCCCGTCGTCAGTGTACGGTGAGGCAGGGACGCGGAAGTAACTGACAAACTTCACGGCAAGGCCTTCGAGGCCGAGGACGCAGAGCTCAGCGCTGTTGTGCGCGAGGATGGCCCAGATACCGAGGTGACTGACGCGCGGACAGCCGGTGATGGAGAATTTCCCTAACTGGGCGAGACTTGGCGCGATTGCCTCCAGCACGCCGTCCGTGACGAGGGGGGACATCTGTTGTACCCGTTAGTGGCGGGGACACACCATTGGCTAACCATCTCACCTTGCAGATCAGGGTCAAGCTCCGCAGCTGTGCACCCGTGGACGCCATCCAGGGCTGCAGCTGGCGCACGACATCGGCGCTGGGCATGATCAGCGACACCCGCTGCAGATGCGCGAAGCCGCGGAGGAGGGCGGCATCGTAGTGCCCGTCGCTGTGCCCGTTAATCTCCAGCTCCAAGAGCGTATCGGACGCTTGCAGAACCGCGAGGACCGCCGAGTTAAGTGCACCGTCGCGCGTCCAGGTGCAAGCGCGCAAGCTGACGCAATTTCGCAGTCCTTTGACGACGAGCTCCCCAAGTTCATCCGCTGCCACGGACTTTGGAAAGTCGCGGATCTCTGTCGCCGGGATTCAGCATAGATTGGGCCATATGGACGCTCATTCGTAGAGGCGAGAAACACCAAATCCGTGGAAAGTCTGGTTAACGCGGCATGCATAGGCCACGTGTTTGGGCTGCGGGTCAGAAATAAGCGGTTGTTTGCGCTCGTGTGGCGAAGGCTTCCATCGGTTTGATAGGGCGAGATAGGGGTGGTTCATTTTTCGCGTTTTGCTTTTGCGTACCTCACACGTCGTTGCTTCAAGATGAATAGCGGAAATTAATCTCAATTTATTTCTCTCTGCGAGGCCTACAGTATATCATCAGGGTTTAAATGAATACATTCGGAACATTCCAAGTTCAAACTCAAGTAACGTAATTTTATCCTTCAGGCGAGGGAAAATCGAACTACACTTGCAAACTTACATATTAAACGTTAGCTCGATAGCGGATGGTCCGCATCCACGCAGCATAAAATGCGAATGCACAATGCAAGTGGACCTCGCCTGTTCGATTCAGGCCAGAGTCATGGGCAGTTTGATCCCGTTTTTTTTTCTTTTCACGTCCGAGTTCTTCAATGTTCACCCAGAGACAAGGGAGTTAATATTTACTCACCTTGAGGTGAGGTTTGAACTCAACCACTGTACTTACTTGGCACTTAAACTCAATAACGACTCGGTAGCGGATGGTCCGCATCCACGCAGCATACTTAAGACGCGCAGTTGCAATGCAAGTGGACCTCGCCTGTTCGATTCAGGCCCGAGTCATGTCCCGGTTTCCAGACACGCGTTTTTTTTGGGGGCGGTATAAGTTCTCCGTTCTATTTAATATTTATACACTTTGAGGTGAGGTTTGAATTGAACCACTGCACTTACTTGGCACTTACATTCAATAACGACTTGGCAGCGGACGGTCTGCATCCACGCAACATTATTTGAATTTGTACAATGATGCAAGTGGACCTTGCCTGTTCGACTCAGGTCCGAGTCATATTGTAGGTCCGCATGGGCCAGGGGGTTTTCTTTTTTTTCGGCGTACGAGTTCTTCGTTCCCTTTCCTCTCTTCTTTGGGGTGTATGGCCGGCTCTAGATCTACAGGCTAGCTATCCAACGTTCGCCCAGAGACAAGATACTTCTTCACCTTAATGTGAGATTTGAATCTAACCACCGCACTTACTTGGCACTTTCTTTCGATAACGACTCGGTAGCGGATGGTCCACATCCACCCAACATAGAGCGTCGAAATGTAATGCAAGTGGACCTCGCCTGTTCGACTCAGGCCCGAGCCATGGGCAGTTTGATCCCGTTTTTTTTTCTTTTCACGTCCGAGTTCTTCATTCCTTTTCCCTCGCCTCGATGGCGGCCCATTTCACCAGCTTTAAAGATCTAGATTCAATGTTCACCCAGAGACAAGGGAGTTAATATTTATTCACCTTAATGTGAGATTTGAATCCAACCACTACACTTACTTGACACTTACACTCAATAACGACTCGGTAGCGAATGGTCCGCATCCACGCAGCGTGGAGGAAGTGTGCAGACGCAATGCAAGTGGATCTCGCCTGTTCGATTCAGGTCCGAGTCATATCTCTTTGGGCAGTGTTTTTTTTCCCGGCTGAATTCTTTGCTCTTCTTGCCTCTCTTCAATGCGCCTGACCAGTGCTACATTCGATGTTCGTCCAACATTCGCCCGGAGACAAGATACTTCTTCCCCTTAATGTGTGGGTTGAACTCAACCACTGCACTTACTTGGCACCTACACTTAATAACGACTTGGTAGCGGACGGTCCGCATCCACGCAGCGTAGAGAAAATTTGTAGACACAATGCAAGTGGACCTCGCCTGTTCGACTCAGGCCTTAGTCGTAACTCTTCAGGCAGTTCTCTTTTTTCTTTTTTTTTGGCCGTCCGAGTTCTTGTTCTTGTTCCCTTCTCCTCTCCTCAGTGGCGGCCCATATCACCAGCTTTGAAGAACGAGATTCAATGTTCGCCCGAGACAAGATAATGCGGTCCTTCACCTTCACCTTGAAGTGAGGTTGGAACCCAACCACTGCACTTACTTGGCACTTACATTCAATGCCGACTCGGTAGCGGATGGTCCGCATCTACGCAGCATTATTGAGGGTTGAAATGAAATGCAAGTGGACCTCGCCTATTCGACTCAGGTCCGAGTCATGGATAGGTTTTGAGGTACGGTTATTTTTGATTGGCGGTACCATTTCTCCGTTCCCCTTCCCTCTGACCAGCTCTGGATCCTACAGTCTAGTTATATAGATTCGACGTTCGCCCAATATTCGCCCAGAGACAAGATATTTATTCCCCTTGAGGTGAGGTTGGAACTCAACCACTGCACTTACTTGCATTGAATAGCACTTTACATTTAATAACGACTGGGTAGCGGAAGGTCCGCATCCACGCAGCATAGTAAATGCGGAGCTTGCAATGCAAGTGGACCTCGCCTGTTCGATTCAGACCCGAGCCATGGGCGGTTTGATCTCGGTTTTTTTTATTTTCCCGTATGAGTTCTTCGTTCCCTTTCACTCGCCTCACTGGCGGTCCATTTCACCAGCTTTGGAGATCTAAATTCAAACTTCTCCCGGAAACAAGATTCGTGGGATAGACTGCAGTTATTCACCTTCACCTTGAGGTGAGGGTGGAACCTAACCACTTACTTACATTCAATAACGACTCGGTAGCGGATAGTCCGCATCCACGCGGCATACATGGTGAAGATCCAGTGCAAGTGAACCTCGCCTGTTCAACTCAGGCCCGAGTCATGCGTCGGCCGGTATGGTCCTTTTTTCCCGTCCGAGTTATTCGTTCCTTTTCCTCGCCTCAGCGGGTCTGACCAGCTCCACATTCGATGTTCGTCCAAGGCTCGCCCGGAGACAAATACTTCACCTTAATGTGGGGTTTAAATCCAACCCTGCACTTGGATTCAATAACGACTTGGTAGCGGATGGTCCGCATCCACGCAGTGTGGAGGGCGAAGATTTAATGCAAGTGGACCTCACCTATTCGACTCAGGTCCGAGTCGTAGCCAAATCTTGGCGTACAGTTTTTTTCGGGTTGGCGGTAGAGTCCTCTGTGCCTGTTTCCCCTCCTGCGGGGCGGCCATTGGACCTTTAACTTCTCCTCTTCTCGGTGTGTTTGACTCTGAGCAGTTTTAAAGTCCATTTACATAGAGCCACGAGACAAAGATATGTAAACTGCGGTTCTTCACCTTCACCTTGAGGTGAGATTTGAACTAAATCACTGTACTTAATTGGCACTTACATTCAATAACGACTCGGTAGCGGACGGTCCGCATTCACACGGCATAGCTCGTAAAGATGCAATCCAAGTGGACCTCGCCTGTTCAACTCAGGTCCGAGTCATATGCCATCGTCCCACAATGTTCTTTTCTTTTTTGGGCGCACGAGTCCTTCGTTCCTCTTTTTTCTCCTCGGTGTATCTGACCAGCTCTAGATCTGCAGTCCAGCTAAAGATTGGATGTTCGCCCAATGTTCGCTCACAGGCAAGATAACTTTTTCACCTTAAGGTAAGGTTGGAACCCAACCACTGCACTTACTTGGCACTTACACTCAATAACGACTCGGTAGCGGACGGTCCGCATTCACACGGCATAAAGAGTGAACACGCAATGCAAGTGGACCTCGCCTGTTCGACTCAGGCCCGAGTCATGTATAGTCGCCGGTCTTCATTTTTTTTTTTTGCGGTACGAGTTCTCCGTTCTTCTTTCCCTCTCCTCAGTGGCGGCCCATCTCACCAGCTTTGAAGATCTACTTCTCCCGGAAACAAGATACTTGGGGATAAACTGCGGCTCTTCACCTTGCCGTGGGGCTGAACACACGGCTGGACTTACTTGGCACTTACTTACATTGAAGGACGACTCGGTAGCGAATGGTTCGCATCCGCGCAGCATACATCTCCACAAAACTATGCACGTGAATTTGGCCTGTTCGACTCAGGTCCGAGTCATGTACCACCCTTCGTTTATTTTGCCGTCCGGGTTCTTCGTTCCCTTTCCCTCTCCTCGGTGTGTCTGACTAGCTCTAGAGTTCATTTACATAGATCCAATGTTAATATAAATATTCAATCTTCCCCCGGAAACAAGATATTTATTCAGAGATTTGAACTCGACCACTAGACTTACTTGGCACTTACACTCAATAATGAGTCGGTAGCGGATGGTCCGCATCCACGCAACGTCAACTAAGTGTGAAAACGATGCAAGTGGACCTCGCCTGTTCGACTCAGGCCCGAGTCATGTATAGTTGCCAGTCTTTTTTTTTTCTTTCTTTTTTTGGCGGTACGAGTTCTCCGTTCTTCTTTCCCTCTCCTCGGTGGGTCTGACTAGCTCTAGATCTACAATCTAGCTAAATATTTGATGTTCACCCAACGTTCGCTTATAGGCAAGATACTTCTTCCGTGAGGCCGAACACCACTGCACTTACTTGGCACTTACACTCAATAATAACGACTTGGTAGCAGATGGTCCGCATCCACCCAACATCGAGCGTAAAGATGCACTCCAAGTGGACCTTGCCTGTTCGATTTAGGCCCGAGTCATGTGCCATCGTCCCACAATGTTCTTTTCTTTTTTGGGCGTACGAGTCCTTCGTTCCTCTTTCCTCTCCTCGGTGTGTCTGGCCGGCTTTTAAGTCCATTTAGATTCAACGTTCGCCCGGAGACAAAATACCTCTGCATTCAACCACTGCTTACTTACATTTAATAACGACTCGGTAGCGGACGTTCCGCATCCACACAGCGTGAAGGAAATGTGAATCATGCAAGTGAATCTCGCCTGTTCGACTCAGGTCCGAGTCATACGTCTTGGGGGAGTTTTTTTTGGCCATAGGAGTTCTTCGTTCCCCTTTCCTCTCCTCGGTGCATCTAATTCTAACTAGCTTTGGAAGTCCATCTACTAGATTCAACGTTCACCACGGGACAAAATACTATAGTACGTGAGAGCCTGCGGTTCTTCACCTTAATGTGAGGCGGAACTTGGGCGGTACACGGCTGTACTTATTTGGCACTTACTTGCAATGATGACTTGGTAGCGGACGGTCCGTATCCACGCAGCGTGGAGGAAGTGTGCAGACGCAATGCGAGTGGACCTCGCCTGTTCGACTCAGGTCCGAGTCATGTCTAGGTCCTTACGTGGTTCTTTTTTGCGGTAAGAGTTCTTCTTTCCCTTCTCATCTCCTCGGTGGCGGCCATCTGACCAGCTCTAGAGTTCATCTACATAGATTCAACGTTAATATTCAACGTTCCCGCAGAGACGAGATATTTACTATGAAATGCATACAAAACCTTTGAAACCCCGGAGTTAGGTTACATTTTTCACTGATGGCAGGCAAGGAAAAAAATGTAGGGGTCCCCGGAGATACGCATTTTTATCGATCCCAAAGACACACTTTGTGGGGTCAAGAGGAATATAAGAACGTTCCACTCAAGTTCAACCAAAAGCTGTCTTCGAGTATAAACTCATTTTTCATCATTTATTGTAGGTCTCATGCCAAATGAACGCGAAGACAGTACATTTTCCACTAGTTTGGCCACTGGTTCGAACTTTTTGACCAAGTTGAGCATTCAGGTCAAAAACTCCGAAAAGAGTAAAGGAACTCGGAACTTGAACTTTGAAGTCGAACTTTGATCAAGTTGAACTTGAACTTTGATCAAGTTGAACTTGAACTCGGCAATGATGTAGATTAACTCTATTGGCAGCTTGGCTGTGGTTCTGCATCCACTGTTGGTGGTTTTCACCCTCTCCCCTTGGTTTCGAGTGTGATCCAGATCAAGATTCCATATCAGGAAGCTATCGTGCTGGGATCATAATCCATGTAAATAAGGCTGCAATTATCTCGACCTCTGTATATCACCACAGCAGGAGTGTTTGGTATCATTAGATTCGCATTTTTGAGGTCATGTTCCTGCTTCAAACTGCATGCAAATTGGTCAGTAAATGGACACACTGATATCTCAATCAGTTTCTGCACAGCTTGTGTTGCTATGCAGATTTGGATGGCAACGAGCTTCGTCTGAGTCGTCTTCTGTTCTCCCCTATCATGGCAAAGCACAAAAGTGAAGCCAAAAAGGCTAGTCAGGATGCTGGTAGGTTTCCTTCGAGTCCAAGATTCTACAGTCCCTTATGTGAACTAGTTCTGGCCCATCTCTGTGAACCAGACCACTTAAATGCCCTTCAAAACCTCAATGTCGAGAATGAGGAAGAGCTGAATGCCTTCAGGCTCCAACTCGATTCATTCTTCTCAGTCTCTCCAATTCCTCAGGCATCTCTCTCTTTTATCTTTTTCTGCTTCGTGTTTTACTTACATGAATTGCACAGGGAAATTTCCAAGAGGTCATTCGCTACTTGCTCAACATCACCACCAACCAGCGAGACCTGAAGCAGGTGCTTCAGTTGGTCAGTTCCAAACATAAGGAAGTCGAGAACAACAATAGGCTTGGTACTGCTACCCATCGTCAGAAGCGGTCCCTAGTTTGTTATCTCTCTCCATCTGTAGTCTGTGCTGATAAAATTTCCAAGGTTTACAGCCTTAAGCTCCAGCAGCCACCCATATCCGTAGACGATATCCTGGCAGGAAATCCCCTTGACCCGAATGCCCCTCGTGGAAGTCTTCAAAACCCCCGTATTGTCTGGCGCCAGCGCGATTTGTCTTTCGGTCCTGGTCTTCGCACTGTACTCGCTGACACTCACTGCCGCCCGTATTCGCGTGACTTTGTTTGTGATGAGGCTGCTGGCTTTTACATCTGTGACATAGATGAATCAGCTGTTTTTCTTGACCGTCTTCCTTCTGGTACGGATATATATTGTGCGGTTATTCAGCTTGTTAATTTAATCGTATAGAAGACAATCCAGAGGTCTTGGTCCCGACTCCAACTCTTGTGGTCCTGCGTGGTGTGTTCGGAGCGGGGTCTCCCGAATCCGCTGTGTTCCTTGCCTGGCTCAAGAATGTTGTCGATGTTGCTGTCCAGGAACGTCGTGATGTGCGGGTGCGGGCTCTTTCATCCCTTTCTACCATCCTTCTCATTTTCTTGCAGCCAGATGCACCTGGTAAAATGGTTCAGGTTGGCTTCAATGCTGGACCCCGCCATGTCAGAGTGTTTGGACTGGCGAAAAGCTATACTAAGCAGCTGGATGACACCACCAAAGTCGAACACGACAATGATATTATAGCTGCGGCTACCACTGTTTGGGCTGCTGCCAAAACTTGGCTCCCGACTGACATCACACACCAGATTGACCGCGAACTTGAAAAGCATTCCATGCCCAGAATTGCGACCCGGAATGTCGAGGAAGGTATTTGTTTTCACATCCTTGACTATACCTCCTCAATCCTATATCATTCAAGGGACCGGGTTTGTGTTGGACCTGAACGGTGTCACATATTCATTTCCAGATGTTCAAAGGGCCCCTCCTGAAGCATATTTAACAGTGGATTATTCGGCGTGAGTGTCAGTTGTGGCCTAATGTTCCGATGCTCAGAACCTCCTGTATTCAGTTCTCTCCATCTCGATCCCTGCTTTGTCAAAGGGGCTTGTGCAATTAGTGTCAATGTTGACCGCACTGTAGACCCCTCTTCGGCCAGTCCCCCTGTGGACACTTTTCCTGCTGCCGGTCAAACATCGAATACCCCATTCATGCCATCACGCCCCTCGACACGGTCCCAATCTGGGCCTATCACACCAAAGGTGGATCCTGCCACTGAACATCCTGCTCGCTGGCCAATCGGCGGTGGGGGAAACTTTGTTGAAATGTCCCTGATGGTGGTCGTAAAACAGGCCACAGGTACACTTCTCGCTTTCGACCCTAGCTTCCGGCATGGAACAACCCGTCTCTGTGGAGGTCATAATCATACCATCACAATTGCCTTCTCTGCCCATATTAAAGATGCCTTTGAGTATGCGAAAAACGGATTTCACGAGTCTGGGGCTGGTGCCGGTGATGGAAATTGTCCGGAGTTTGTGCAGGAGGAGCAGTAGATTTATTGGTATCTCTAGTTCAACTAAACTCTTCTATCGCTGGTCCCGCAGTAGCACACTAAGTTTTGTCTTCGAAGACTCGATTATGGCCTGTGTCAGGACTGCTGCATCCTTCTCGTCATCGTCGGTGGACACTTTTGAAGCTTCCCACCCTGTTGCAATAGGACCACCTGCTTTCCAGAGGAAGCAGATCGCCTTCCAGATGCGAAAAAGTGCAAAAGTTGTGTCAGTTTGGCCTGATGAACAGAGTCAAGGGTGGGCAAGTTTAAGACGAGAAAAGCTTACAGGGAGCCGAAGGGGTATGCCAGACCTTTTTGGAAGCCTGCTCTGCCCATTGGAACCAGGTGCATTTTTTTTTATACGAAGTCAGGTTCCACCCAAGGTGGCGGAGGACTTCGTCGAGTGTGACGGCCAGTCCACCAGCGAATTGATGCTGCAAGTGGTCAGGAGAGACACCGAACCTCTCGCACACAAGTTCTGCTGCTTGCCAGTTCCGGACCATCTGAGACAATGTTTGCTGTCCCCTCACGAAGAAGGCAGAGTCAATGCTGGTGGACTCGAGACCCAAAATGTTAGCCGCGGTAGAGAACGGGACCGAAGGATGCAGTAAGTCAGCTGGAGTGGGGATGCTGGTGCTGGTGAAATCGAGACCCACAGCTTCAGGGAACAAAAATGAAGGATGAAGAAGATTGTCGATGGGGATATCTGGCAACATGTGCTGGGAATAATTAGGAGCGAAGGGCGGATGAAGAAGATTGTTGGCAGGGATATCTTGCAACATGTGCTGGGAATAATGAGGAGCGAAGGGTGGATGAAGAAGGTTGTCGGCAGGGATATCTGGCAACATGTGCTGGGAATCATGAGGAGCGAAGGGTGGATGAAGAAAATTGTCGGCAGGAATATCTGGCAACATGTGCTGGGAATAATGAGGGGCAAAGGGTGGAAGGGGATAATTAACCGCCGATGGGATAGTTCCGTGATGTCCATATGGAAAGAATATCTGCCGGGGATCTGGGGGTGTCAGAAAAGCGATCACAAAGTGGGTTTCGGGCCGAAGGGTGATTAGTGCCCCCCAAGTCCCCAGATAGTCTCTGGTTTTTGGATGGGCAAGATCCACAGCGAAGGTTTCGTTGAGAACATCCTGGTGTACACTGGGTATAGACAGTTCGGTGGTAGCCGGCACGAGACTGGTCACTGGCCGGTGACCATAAGTGCTGTCCTGCCAGTGCTCTCCGAAATATGGAACCCGAGTAGTCTCGATGTCGACCACAGAGAAGGCTTGCAAAATAGCCTGTAAACGAGGGGGGAAAGGTGATCCCACTCGGGTCGCATTCTCCCGAAGGACAGTGACAAGTGTCAGCACAGTGACTGTGCAAACCCCATTTCGTTCTGTTGAGAAAATTGGATCGAGAGGCATCGAGCCTGTGTTATAGTTGAGAAGGGATGAGCCATGGGGCCCGATGACAGCGACAGTGCAGGAGATTGCTGGTGGCGTCAGTTCAAACTCTTTGGCAGCATCAGAGGTGTAAGAATCTACTCACCGAAGGTCGGATCTATCCCAAAGCTCCAACTGGTTCCAAGCAGCTGATCCATGGAACCTTTTGAATAGTCTGAGCGACAGAATGTCGAAAAAAGTGACACATGCCAATCATCGGTGATTGTTATTCCATCAATGCCGACAGTTATGGCGGTCCGATTGATGTTATCAGATCGTCCTCCTATGTCAGAACCACCACCATCTCTGGAGCTGCTCGCGGCCTTTCGCCTCCATTATCAACGATACAACCAAGCAGTCAATGAGGTAGTAACCAATCCGACCGATGAAGTGGTTCTATTGCGACTATCGGACGATCTGGCCGAATATGCAGCTCTGGTCGAGGAGGTGTGCAACTATCCTGTCTGAATAGACATACAAGCCTGAATTACTCCTAGCACAGGCTTATCTTTCCTGCCGAGGAACTGGAAACTCTCCAGACGAATCTGGGTCTAATGCTAAACGATGTAGAGATCGTGTATCAGCAGGCCATAGATGCATCGCACCACGGTCGTCCCACTGTCGTGGAGCGAGTACACACCGGTCGGCCTGGTAGGCCCAGAGTTGTTATTGATCCCAATTTCTTGCAGTTTGCACATGAGCATCGCTCTACCACTGGTATCGGACGTTTTCTGAATGTCTCCCGGGGTGTCGTTCAGGCTGCTCTTCTGCGGCAAGGCCTTGTCGAGCCCGGAATGGCGCCTTTTGAAGACCCTCTTTCCGAAAATGCTGAGTTGCCAGAAGCTCCCCTGGGCCTCGAGGACGATATTCTGGACCCTGACTATGCAGTGCCACAAGTCTTGCCTGCTGATGTTGCTGATGCCGCACCCCCCCCGCCACCCTCGACTGGTGACCTCTCTACAATTGCAGACTGGGAACTTGACAGCCTCTTGCTCCGATTGCGTACACATTTCCGCCGCGCGGGAATTAGCATACTCGATGGAATGCTCCGTCGACTTGGGCACCGTGTCCAGCGGGACCGCATCCGTGAATCACTCTGTTGCATCGATCCAGTTCACCGTGTATTCCAGCGCATCCGAATTCGCCGGCGGCAATACTATGTCGCTGGCCCTAACTCGCTCTGGCACCATGACGGACAGCACGGTAGGATTACTATGTCCATCACTGGCCTGTTCCGCTCAATTTGTTCTTAGGTCTGATCCGTTGGGGAATTGTAATCCATGGATTCATTGATGGATACTCCCGTCTCAGAGAATCTAGGAGCATTCATAATGTGCGAATCGAGCGGCTCTGGGTTGATGTTACAGCCCAGGTTGGGGCCACCTGGAGCGAAAATTTCACAACGCTGGAGCTGCACCACGGACTCGATATCAACAACGTGAACCATATCTGGCTTCTCCACCACCTTTTCCTCCCAACGATCAACGACCAACTTACGTTCTTTGCCCAATCATGGAACGAGCACCAGATCCAAATCCGGAATGGGCCCAACCGGTCTCCTGTTGACATGTTCTATTTTGACACACTTGTGCATGGAGCACGTGGACATGCTCTTGTGGACGATTTATCCGAGGAAGAGCTTGAGGTTTATGGTGTTGATTGGGAGGGGCTTCACGACGATACTCTCCTGCACTCACAGCGCGAAAACAATGTGGCAGAGATGGGCTGGACTTCTTGGCTCGGCCGTATTGGACCTCCGGAGCACCTCAATGAAGTCCCAGTTGAATCGCCCGAAGGACCTCTTCACCTAGACCAGGTCGCTGCTCTCGAGGCCGTCATCGGGCAGTGGCGGGGTCTTGCTGCGAACTCGGACATCATTCATTTATGGAGCATTGCCTTAGCTTTTTGTTGTACTTTAAATAACACTGCATTTTGACTGTTCCTCACATTTGACTTTGGTATTTGCGCTGTTCTCTCCAGAGGTAGAGTACAACGAAATTAAATTAAAAAACATAAAAAAGGAATCCAAAGAGTGTGTGAGAAAGGTAAACAATAGTGCAACAGGCGGGATTCGAACTTACGGCGATGGGGCTCCCCATCGCCAACCTTGAACAGAGTTAGGGACGTAAAACCTCTAGACCAACAGACCATAGAGCAGAACCAGACAGATCAAAACTGGTATCAATGCTGAAAGGGGAACACAAAAATATGACATTTATGAGGTCGTCCTGCAAGTTATAGCCAGTGTAAACTAAGTCAATGAAAAAGAGATTAAAGAGTAATAAAGGTACGAAAAATTGAGCACAAAATTAGTAGAACAAACAGATGGAGGGAGTTGAAAGGCAGTAAAGAAATTAAATGAGCGATAAAGGGCTATAATGAATTGAGGAGATTAAAAGTAGTAAAGGCCTAGAGTAAGCAGCAGAGCAAAGTAGACGATGAAGGGAGCGACAAAGTCATAAAATGGGAGGTCGAAAGGTTATATAAATTTACTCTAAGCAAAGGTGTGGTTGTCGATACCATTGAGCGACTGACAGAGCAGCCAGTGATGGATAAACTGGCGACGAGAACGAGGTTCTTCGGAGGTGTATGATGCCTGGGCAGCCCTCAAGAGGAACGAGGCTGGGATGCGACACTCGAGGAAGCAAGTGCGAAAAGACAGGGTTCCACTTGCCAACATTGAGGGAAGCAGCGAGTGAGGTCGTCCACCAAGGTAAATGGTGTCGTTGTCGTCAACAAGCATGATCTGGGCTTATGATTAGTGTGATAAAAAGGGCACAAAAGAGCGAAATACTTTGATATTGCCCAATGCTTTCGGCAGGTAAGGAGTTCCAGAAATCGCCCAAGTCAGCATTTGAGCCCGAAAGTTCGGGCTGTTGATGAAAGAAAGATCGACACCAGCAGGGAAGTGCTGTCTCGCCTCTTCGAACATCGCCGGGCAGGGGATGCCCGAGCCCATGAGGTAGTCGGCGATGATATCAATGAGAGACTCGCCACCCATGGCTGCTGCAATCGGGGCAGATAAAGCTGGGCTAGGTGAGACTACGATGCGAGAAACAAGACTTTCTGGGCCCATCACCGAGGCCATAACATTGACGATAATGGAATCGGAGCCTCCCCGAACTGAGCGAATAAACTGTAGATTATATCAGTTCCATCCACAGGGGTTGAGGCAAAAGAAAGAATACCTTGGTAAAGGTCCAGCCATTGCGACAAGGAAGTCGGGCACCCCGAGCAGCAGCCACAACATCAACATGCGAAGGGGCCTCCGACCCGATGACTCCTCGATAGGCCATCTCGACAAAAAGTCCATCGTGGGTTGCTTGGTCGCGAACTGCGACTGCAGTTATCTGTTCAGCCAATCGTAAGCACCTGTGTCGTTAAAAATAAAGGAAACCGACCTCGAGATCGTGATATGTTGCCAAATGTGAGACAATGCCAGGGATATTGACATCGCCTTGAGGACCAGCTGACCTCCAGGAATCGAGCACACTCTTGAGGACAGGATGGTACTCTGCCATGAAGAGGGGATGCACCGATCGAAAGTCACACTCGTTCAGAAGAAACTGAATAAGACAAGGGTCGACTGTGTCGGGAGCGAAACCCTTGATGATCCCCAGGCTCCACAGGGCTGCAGTAGTCGATATCATTCGCTGGCGAGGACCGAATGTGTGCTGGCCCAAGCCCTGTGAGCGAATGAATAGCATCGACAAATTGCCATCAGCCCGAGGAGTAAGCCACTGGCGACCAGTAGTTTCGAGTAACTTTGTCTGGGCTTTGTGAAAGATCTCGCGAAGGACACCATCCCCAGACGATAGAATTGTTCGGGTGCCAGGTCGATAGCTGGCAGATTATTGAGCCATATGATCCGACAAAGAGAAACATCACTTAGATGACTGCACTCTGGTCGTCGGAAAGGACAGAGGTAAAGTCTCCCTCATCGACACACCGAGCGACAGCAGCAATCAGCTCATCGGCAGCCTCATCCACAGACTCCCCTGGGGAAAAAAAATAAGACACAATCAATCTCAACAGGATCCTAACTCGCCTTTGTAGAGAACTGGACGAGAGTCGGTGCCATTCGTTGCAGCGACATAAACCGAAGCCTCACGAAAGAAGTTGTAAATGACTGGGTGATTGGGCTGCCAAGGCTCATCCCACATGGTGGTCGGGAGAGAAGGGATCTCAGGAACAGTGGGCGAAGGAGGGAGTACTCGGGCAGTGGCTTGAGCTGCCTGGGTGCTTCGCAACACCTAGGACCGAAAATGAGCTTGTAAGAAAAGAATAAAGCTGAGTGAAGGTAAAAACATACCCTGGTTTGAACAACAGGTGTCGGAGTGGGAGGCAAATTCTCGTCATCGTTGTCGTCGTCGTCGAGACCAAGATCATCGTCGCTCTCGCCACAGGATGAATTGCCATCGGCCAAAGGCCACTGCTCGCGAACCCTGTCGCGAGGGAACATGGTGTACAGCCTTTGGGAGATGCAGTGGTGAGAGCGAGCAGTTTGGCCAGGGCCAGGGAGTGCGAAGACAGCATTGAGGATTGGCTGCCTAAGTACTGTCGTAATACTGTTAGAATTCGGCACGAAACAGTGGCAAGAGAATGACCGACCCCAGTAGAGAGCTAAATAACTCACTCCTTCGAATGTTTCGATGCAGAGGCCAGGAAGGGCGAATTGTAGACGATTGGCCCCAACCTCACCCATGGTCGTCCCAGGGCGAAGAGGGAGTCGTCGCAGACGAATCTGGTTATCACTTGGGCGAGGAAGACCTCGGTTGACCAGATAGAGCGAAGACAGTGGCTGGTCCTCATGAGAGAGGACAGTGCTGTCACTTGCCACAATATCCATGCCTCGGTTCCGAAGCTCGTGGACAATATTGGAGATATGTTCGGTGACGAGTTGAGTGGTGGGGGAGGTCTGAAGGACACAAAGCCCGAACTCTCTCATCTTGGCGAGGAAAGTATCCTTCAGGAATCTCATGAGGTAGAGGTCGGACTCAAGACCTGCAATCTACCGAAGGAACAGATTGAGTGTGGAGGTAACATAGTGAAAATTCACGACCGACCTGGGGAGGATAGACAATATTCATGGTTCGGAGATGTGTCTGGCCACCCGACAAAGTCAGGCACGAGTTAATGTCGGGAGCCCGAGGCAAACTCGGGGGAGCGACTGCATTGGTCCGAGGCCGACGACGAGGGAGGTTGGCCTGGCGAGGTTGCGAGGAGGCAGAGTGGGTAAGACGAGCCTGGTTGACGACCGAATGCAGACTCGAAGATGAGGAAGACGAGAGGGGAGGCAAAGGGGGGAGATGTACTGGGAGCGACGATGGAGCGACCCGAAGACTTTGGTAGGGTTGAATCGGGAGGGCAGCAGGCTGAGCAGGGAGCGATGGCTGGCTTGAGGGTGGAGGAAGAGCTGGCTGAGAAGCAGTCGGAGCTGGATTCGGGGCTGCAGGCTGAGGAGCCTGCCCAGGAGCGACAGCAGTTAGCAGTCCTGGGGCATTGTTTGCGAGGAATTGCATGAAAAGGTTCACGAGGTTTTGGTTGTCCATTGAATTGCTTTCCCTACAGAGGTGTTAGTATTTGGCAGTTTAACAACAAGTATGTCGCACAAAATTTGGTAGGTGAAAGGCTATGGGTTTGAATGAATAACAGGGTCGCACTGAGGCAAAGTATGGAGACATACAGTGTGAAGTGGTAGGTG
The DNA here is from genome assembly GCA_029378385.1 of Mycena metata. Classification (NCBI taxonomy): domain Eukaryota; kingdom Fungi; phylum Basidiomycota; class Agaricomycetes; order Agaricales; family Mycenaceae; genus Mycena; species Mycena metata. The sequence goes on from JARKIB010000305.1 coordinate 128,079, forward strand.
CAGAGATACTGGGATAGAGAGTGTGTAGGAGAAAGCGAAAAAAATAGTACTTTTATGGGTATATATGCAGAATATTCTGAACTGAGCTCAAGTCAGTTGGCGGTCAGTGGCCAGTTTAGCCGAACCATGAGGTAACCCAATTCGGTAGCTGTGTCTCGCTAAAGAAACCACAGCCTGATAAGCGAACCACCAGATCAATTATTCCCCAACCACCAGCTGTGTCAAGCGAACCAAAGGTGCGCAAAAGGTTCGGGTGGTGCTTACAAGTACATGTTCGCAAAAGTTCGGTACTTCGGGTACAAAGTTCCGACGACCTGTCATGTTCGCTTAGCCAGGTCAACTTCGGAGTAAAAGTTCCGAACTAAAGCTCGAATATTTGATGAAAAATAAGGTCATATTCGAGTCACTAAGTGGTCGTACTTCAAACATAAAATCAAATGGCTGTATAAGCGTCGTTGAAGCGGAACTTTGGGGTGAGCGACCCGGCGGTAGGGGTGGGAAACACGTTCCCTATATAGGAGGGAATCTAGGTCGGACTGAAAAAAGCTTATCGACCCCCTTCCGACAGCTTCCGACTTTCGAATCCCGAGTTCCCCTTGGATCTCATGACCTGTCCGACGACCGGCCTCCCACGCTCTCATTCTTTTTTGGCAGCATCCGTTCACATCCCGGGGATTCCTCGGGCCCCCAAAGCCCTCTTATTGACAAGCTTCGCTGCATTCTCGTTTGCCCAACCATGCACTCTCTACTCACCTTGTCGTGCCTGCTCTCCGTCATCGTCTCGTCCCAGGCGAAGCTCACCTGGGGCAACACAAAATTCCTCTTCGTTTTCGGTGATTCCTATACGACGACAGGTGCTCCTGTTTTTTCTGGCCTCGTGTGGATCGAATAACTCATCCCTGGGCAGGATTTAATATCTCAGCTGGGATAGACTCGGTGGATCCAGGCAACGTACGTGAACTAGTTGAATATCGAGCGAAATTCTGAGGACAGTCGATCACAGGTTTCCTCTAACGGACCTAACTGGGTCCAAGCCTTGAGGGATACCTTCAACGTCGCAGGAACCAAGGTACCTGCCCACACATAGCTGTGTATCTCAATCTTCAGCTGGATTGTAGATTTTCGACTTAGCATCCGGCGGAGCTACCATCGATTCCGCGCTGGTCACCCCGTTCGAGCCCACTGTATTGTATATCTCTCTTTCCTGTCTTGAAAATTTCAGCTAATGAATCGGGATCCAAGGTCCGTGGTCGATCAGGTAGCTCAATTTAAAACGTTCCTCGCATCGAAGCCTCCTGGCGCCGAGTGGAACAGTTCCAACGCGTAAGCTTGCAGTCCTGCTCCAATAGTAATCGCCCATATTGAATTTGTATAGGCTCTTTGCGGTATGGATTGGAATAAATGACTGCGTACGAACCATGTTGAATTCGCGTTGAGACGGTTCAATGATTTATTCATTTACTCAGGGAAACGCATTTTCATTCGTGTGTCATATACTCAATTCTCCTTGGTTGGCCACTAATAAACTTGTCCAATACCAGACGAATACGACCCAACCGGCCTTCAATAAGATCCTTATGAACCGCCTAGCCTCTCAAGTAATGCCCTTCAAGATCATGGAAAGAAATCTGCTAAAATTCTCACAGATCGAAGAGCTCTATTCCTTCGGCGCGCGCTCGTTCCTCTTCCTAACGGTCCCACCAGTCAACCGTGCTCCCCTGTTCCTTGTCCAAGGACAGGCCGTCACCTCGCTCTTGGCCTCCGACATCAAAAACTACAACCTCCAGCTCACCGAAACTATGACTGGCTTGCAGGCGTCCCACAAGGGTTTGGAGGTCACCATCTTCGACACGCAACCGGTATTCAACACTCTTTTGGATGAGGCTAAAACGTTGTTTCTTTTTTATGCCCTGAACTTCGAGTTGAACTTATTCATTATTTTGTCTTAGGTTTGGGTTCGTTAATTCAACGGGGTTCTGCGACGCGTACCAAAATGGAACTCCGGCCCAGTCGACTCAAATTGCACCGTGTGCACCGGTTTCAACCTATTTGTGCGCATGTCGTATCAAAAGAAATCTTGCTCATACATTGATTGTCGCAATCTCCAGCTGGCTCAACTCACTTCACCCTCTCTTCACGGTTCACAGGTAAGCGCCGTCTCTTTATTTTGGCCTTGGCTGTTTTACCGAGTACATTGAACCCACTTTCCAGCATCCTCGCTCACGCTATCACGACCGTCATCAGTGCTTAGGGTTACTCAAGGGTAAATGGACCATGATTCAGCCGTTAGGAATCGGCGATAAAAAACCTAGGCCCTTGTTCGAATTTCCCCGCTATACATTCATATTCAGTCCGTGTTTGAACATACTACAGTACTGTACTGTATTGCGTCTACGTATCCTTCGGTTGTCAACAGAAATAGGATTATCAGGGAAAGCGAGTCGACGTGCGTGCGGCGTTTGGGAGCTATAAAATCTATGCGTAAACCGAGGGGGGAGGAAGAGTACAGTAACGAAGGCAGATACACTCGGTTTCTATTCTTTTGTTCTTGTTCGGGACGAGACGCGTGGGTGCAGGTAGGAATTATGAGAGATGCGATATCGAGTCCGAGTCCTCAGGGCGCGTGAACATTGAATTCCGAGGCGGCTGAGCTCGTGAGCGTGGGCGAGGGCAGGCTGGAGGTCGAGGTGGATGGGGTCGAGACTCCGAGGGAAGTGAGAGTGGTGGCGGCGTCGAGCTGGGGCAACGATATGAGTGCCTGGGTACCCGAGGCAAAAAGATGCCAGTCGATAACGCAGTGAAATAGTGTTCAGGAGAAAAGGTCTTTCAGTCGAGCTTCGAGTGATGGGACGGCGGTGGAGTTGCGCACGGACGACAGCTCGGCGTGGCAGACAACGGAAACACGAGAGGGAAGACTTATGGAGGGAGTATTGGCATATGAGGACCTACCAGAGGCAAAGGAGGTACAGCCACGCGAGCCGTCGACGCCCGGCCTCTACCAACAACCTGGGGGCGTCCACGCGAGTGTATACGTTCATAAAGTCCACATTTGTTGCACAACTGCGACAGAATATCAGTCAGCCAAGAAAACTCGCGAATAAACACCCAGAACTTGAATGCCACTCACGATCTTACCCTTGACCAACTTCGAGCGACGCCAAACGCCCGTGTCCGTCGCGCGGCAGTTGAAGCAGTGACAACGTACGGACGCGCTAGGCTTTATATCAGCGTCATCCGTGTGTACTACTGGCGCTGGCGCGGTATGGACGGCTGGGCTCGGTATCGGCGCGAGCGACGCGTTGTACGGGGCAAGGGGCGGATATTGGGGGTACTGGTAGCCCTGACCGAACATATAGAAAGGGTTAGGCGGTGGGAAGCTGAATTGGCCTATGGGGTCGACGGGATCTATTTCGTGTCAAGTCTCAAGGTGGGTGTTTGGGAAGAAGGCAATTGGTGGCTGTGTTCCGTCCGTCCCGGCAAGCTGGCCGGGAAATTCCGAATCGGATTCAGTCGGGCCTATGGGTTGGCATATTCGCTGAACGAGGTTCATTTGCGCTGTGAAATTCAGGAATCAACGATAAATGACAGCAGTTCAAAGTTGAACCTTGTCGGTGGAATTTATTGTACGTACTCGGCAGAAAGAAGTTAAACAAACTGCCAACCCTGAAGTCAAACAGGATAGCTCGTTCCAGTACTCCATTCCTTCGCAGTATCCATATCAGCCAGCTGTTGGCTGTGAAACGCCCGGACATTTGAAAACGCGTCGTCTCCGACTACAAACCGAAGCGATAGCTGGCAGCGCTTGGGGTCCGTCACGAATGCAATGATTTTCGCAGCGGCTTTCACTGGGTCACCCGGCTCCCGGCGACCAGCAGTTTCGTTTATATGGTCAATCATTTCATGCCCAGCTTGATACCCTTCCACGAACTTCGCGGCGCGATTTACATCGGTGGGTTTCAACACCTCGGTGCGAAATAGGCCGGCCTGAAGTTTCCCTTATAAAATACAATATACTCAGAATGAGGAGAGAAGCTCACCTGGATTGATATCGAGCGGATGTTGTATTCCGCCAGCTCGTGGGCCCACGTGTCAGAAATCGCGTCCACGGCGGCCTTGGAAGCGGTGTATGCACCAACGCCGGGCAGACCCATCACGCTCACATGTGAGCTGATATTGACGATCGTCCCCGTTCGTCGCGCCCGAAAATAGGGGAGGAAGGCGCGGGTGGTGTTCACGAGCCCGAAGAAATTTGTGTTGAATTGCCGCAGGACCTCCTCGTGTGAGGTCTCCTCCATAACGCCAGCGTGCATAAATCCTGCGTTGTTCACCAAATAGTCCACTTGGCCGCTGGGGGTACAGATAATTTTTCAGTGGGATGCGAGTAGTGGTGTAGCAGACATACTAAATAGAGATAGCCTTGGCGGCAACCTCAGCCAGCTCCGCCTCAGAAGAGGTAACGTCCAAGCTGAGCGCCTTTGCTCCTCGCTGTATGAGATAGTCGAGGGTATCAACTCGACGAGCGGTTGCAATGACCCGGAAGCTGCGGTGAAGGGCTGCTGTGGGCCCATCAAACTATTTCCTTGTCGTGAGTTTCCGAATCCCCTACCAATGGCCAGTTCGCGACCGAGGCCCGAGGAGCAGCCAGTGATGAGAAACACCGGAGAGTCAGATGCCATGAAGTGGAGTGGGACATAATTGGATGAAGCCAAGCACGGGAAACCACAAGCGTGTATACTGATAAAGGGACGTGAATACGGCTGATAAGACACGCTGTCTAAGATTCGAAGGCGCCCAAGTCAAGAACGGGGTTAGTAAGCTCTCCGGCGTTCCGACTCCGTGTCGGGTGACCGATGGGGAGTTCCCCAATTCATAGTTCAATCAAATGGCTGAGTAGTTGTGTCGTACGATCCGCACACTTCCTTGGACAATAATTGCACGTTATATAGGATCGCGATGAACTCAGAAAATAGTGCGGTTGACCTGATTTGTGTGTTTAAGCAACCCCATTGACAAGGTTTGAGGGTCTTGCACGGAGAGGAACAATCCTGTGCTAAAGAGCTCAACGAGTTCCGCACTCGACTCGTCTATTCAACCGTGAGAACTGAACTTCAAACCACCATCACACGGCCATCACCGTGCCGCAACATCGTGGGTAAATCACAACGCGAAGGCTGTCCTTGGGCGCTTAAATTCTCTCCTCACCACTCTCTGCTGCACCTATGGAAGCCGATCTGGCGCAGGCCCTCAATGAAGAACCCGTAGAGGACACGGAGTACGTCTCGTGGGTTCTTCATCTCGTTCCGCTCGCCGTTTGAATCACGCGCGCTTGATCTAGGTATGGCGGCATTTTTGCTGCCTCGCATCACTTCACGGTAACCGGAGGAACTTACACGAACATCACGAATAACTATTCATCTGCGCCGACTTTGCCACATAGTGATTTTCTTCCAGGCGTTCACTGAAGGGCTGAGCATTGAATGATGATAGGTTTCCGTATGATTCCCATTGGAGACATCGACCTTCAACGGGAATTGCTGGTGAACGGCCAATCGGGGGTGCTTTATCGTCGGCGCGAACGACGTTGCGCTCGCAGTGTGTATTCTGCCAAAGTCGACGGCCGCCACTCCGCCGTCACTGTGGCCATGTACCAGGGTGACGCAGCGGAGGAAGTGTGTTATTCCGTTTGATTGCGGGTGACACTCCGAGTTCAATCTTCCTAGGAATGGCGGCGCGATATCGCACAATACATGGCCCTCCGGTAAGCTCAACTCACTCCTTTCCTTCTTACTTTCTGACGTCGAGCAGCCATTCAAATATCATACAACTGTACGGGGCGGCTAGTTCAGGTCCCCTTCACGCGATCGTGTTCCATGGCGGTCGGTGAATAGACCTCCCCGCATTCTCTGACGCTCACAGGCAATAGATCTCGTACCATTCAAACAATTCGTGGCTCGCCATCCACCTACTATGACGGTATATCTATATGCTCACTATGTATGTGCCCCCGACTCCTTCCCTCCTATTATGTACTCATTTTCTGTTTAAGCGGAACGAGTGGGACGTGCGTAACATGTAACTTGCTTTGGCGGCCCACTGACTCGGCGGTCACAGAATATAAGCGATTATCTAGAGTCGGTGTTTCAACGGCCGATGGTGAACGCAGTGCTACGGGTATAAGCCGGCAGTTCTAACCTCTGACTTCTTCTAGACCTATTGGGACCGCGCGATATGGATACGTTGCTCAACCGGTCACATCTCCGTAGACCTCGTTCCGTCGGATCCCAACGACGAAGTCCGCTTGGGTCGGAGGTCCCTTCGGGTCCAGATACCTCCGCTACAAGACATCATTTCCTCAAGCACAGCACACCAGGAGACCATCGCTCTTCATTCTCTGACACTGACGCAGTACCATGAAATATGCTCTTTAACCCTTCCGCAATTTCGCGCAAACTCCATTCCCATCTCCGCCTCGGTTACTCTAGGAGCGGTCGTCTCTTGGCCTCTGCAAGGTCGATACACGGATAGGGTTGAAATTGCATCCCCGACAGCGGTCAAGGTCAGTTACCGTGGACGGCATCTTAGGGAAACCAGCGTCGGAGATAGTATGAAGAACGGTTGGACACGGTATTTGAGTGCTCGCGTGATGGCCATCGTTTACTGACTTCATCTAAAATCGCAGCTGCAGTTCTGATGCCGTACTTAACATGGAATTCGGGCGCATTTATTGGTGCCATCACCACTCGACCTCCTGGTTGAGTCAAGCAAATCACATCTTCAACCGCCAACACATCAAATCTAATTTCGAGGATTATAGTAGGTTAACTTTCTGCTGACGTATTTCCTTCCTGACTAATGCTCCGACAAGTTTTCATAAAGCAGGTTGAGTTTAAAATTACAATTCCAAGCACCAGGGACCCTCCCGCTGGATTCCTATTTCTCTGTCCGAAGGACGACTTTCGAACAGGACAAGCCTCATTCAGATGGTCGGACTGCCCTGCATATTGGTCCCTCGATCCATCGGGTACTGGTCGTCTCAGCACGGAGGATGCGACGCGTCTCGGGTTCCCGCCCATCCAGCTGAGCACTGAGGTTGCGGGGCTCTCATGGGACTCTAGGGCCTATGCCGGCTTGCGCCAATTTCATCAGGCGAAAGGGTTTAACCCTGAAAGCCAGGACATTGCTCGACACCTGCGTAAGCCGCTGTATCGATTAGTGAACGAGCGACCACCTTCATTATTCGCTCACGGTGAGCTGCGTCGTACAGTCAGGGTTATCTACGTTGACTCTTCGAAGTGGAGGAAATCAGCGACGATGGGGACAAACACCCCGACGGAAACTCGCGTAGTCCAATTTACAACGCGAATGATCGTGAGGGAAAGTCGTGATTTCATGATTGGCAACTAACCAGAATTGCAGGAGGCGAATTGAGGGAAGGGCGCAAACACGACGAAGGACCACTCAACACCCAGGGCCGGACACAACCCTCGCGGAATCGTACGTGGGCGCGTTTACTTCATATACGTTGCCTCACGAAAGAAATACGCTAGCACCGCAACACCTCAAGTTCTTGATGAACGCGCAGCTGGTGTTGGCTCTATTCATTGCACTGTCGTGGATCTACCGTCAGTGCGGGGGAGTACTTACTGCTTGTGAAACATATTCTCAGTTGTCTCATTTTCAACCAGATTTTCCAGTACTGTTTTCTGTTGATGAATGATCAGCGCTCAGCGTGTGCCTGTATAAGTCCAACTTGAGTCGAATTAATTCCGTTCAACAATGTTAAAAATCTGTGATTGGTTGATTGTCGACATGACACTCCACAACAACGGCAGTCCCACCTTCACGTTCTCCCGCCACCTTTCGATTCTCGTATATTCTTGCCCTGGGCGGCGCGACGCCCGTACAATGCAGGTCATATCCTTACTGGTCGTCTTTTGCATAGGGTGAGCATTGTTAGTCTCAAGAACGACGTTTGACCGAACTGTGAGTCCAGTGCGGCCTCGGTAGCGCGCGCGCTCATTATAACTCTTCCAACGACGACGACGACGACCGGCCCATTTACAATAACGTATCAAAGCGAGGCTGCCGACCCCAAAGGCAATCTTACATTCTGGATAAGCCACACCGGCGGTGTGGGTGGGTACTTTGACCTGGAGCAAAACGTGCTTCCGGCCACCACTCCCACCCAACTGCAGCTTGACCTCATTGATGAAACTGGTGATGGGTATGTTCTCCTTCTCGCGGTTTGGAGTACCACTCACTTCTTACGCGGATAAGGCAACGATGGGAGATCGCCGTAGGGCCTTCTACCAAGCTGTTCGTACTTCTATCCCCTGGATATCGCAATTCTCATTCCACTTGAAGGGTGGACGGTATATTCGCGGTTTCAAACCCTCTCACTATCAACCCGCCGGCAAGCTCTTCAACCACCTCCGCCTCAGCCTCAGCCCCCAGTTCGAGCCCCAACCCCTCGTCCACGTCCGCGACAAATTCGGTCACAACAGGAGGGACGAGCACGGGCACGGGCACGAGCACCGGCGCAGTTTCGCCGAGTTCGTCGTCATCGAATGGATCCTCCAGGTACGCATTTTGCCCCATCCCGCAATTTCCTTCGTTCAATTGACAGCAGTAAATCCTCGCCGTCTGTCGGCCTCATCGTCGGCGTAACCTTTGGCGCAACAGCGTTGCTCCTCGTAATCCTCCTACTCCTGTTCCTTCGTCTTCGAAAAATGCGCCGCCGCCGCGGGGATCTCGAAAGGCCACCCGCTATGGGGCCAGCCCTCATCGAAATCCCTCACTCCAACCTCCCACCATCCTTTGCCTACGCATCTGGGACCGATCACACAGCACTCAAAATCGAGCCTTTCACGCCCAACGCTGACAGCTCGGTCTCCGGAGCGAACGAGCCCGGGGCCCTGAGCTCCAAGGCCGCACAGGCGCGACAAGAGTATCTGAGAAATCAATTGCGTACGGTGCAATGGCAGTTACAGGCGCTCGAAGGCGTCGCTGGGTCAGCTTCGGCCTCGTCTGTCCCCTCTGAATCTGTCTCCGCGAGCGAGCCGGACAGCGCTGGGCTGCAGCAGGCGAGGCAACAAAACGAAGCGTTGCAGGAGCGCATACGAGCGCTGGAAGGGCAGCTGAATTCTCGGTGGGCGTTGGGGCTCTCGGATGAGCCTCCACCTGGATATATGGATTAACTTGTTTTCTTTTCTTTCGATCTATATATATTATTTTACCTGATGAAACTTCGCCGCTTGGGCTCAAGTTAGACTTGTGTTCCCGTACCGGGCGAGGCGTAGGGGGATACTGAACCATAAACCCTGAACTTCAGTTCAAGCCTTGCGTCGCGGCGACTCGTGGATTCATTTTGTGAGTGATTCACTTCCCAACCTTGAAGATGAACTACTAGACGTATTGGATTGGGACCATAGCAGAAGACGTTCAAACAATGCCCTGGATTCGCGCACATATTCCAAGGTGGTTCGAACTCCAAGCGCCAGCCCAGGGGAGGTTTGTGTGAAAGTATTGAAGAACATTTCACCGAGAGGAAACATATAGCGCGTTGGATAAGCTGCTCCTTTTCTGTTCGGAAAAACGGAAACAAATGTATTCTTGCGTTTCAAAATAAGGTTGGTCTATCCTACTGCGACCTATATTCAGTCACTGTTGTCCTCGTCGCTGCTGTGAGCCCCTCCGAATTTCCTGTGACCCTCGATGAGGCGGTGAAATTCGGTGGCAGGAATCCCAACTACAGTCTGCGAGAACCTCCTCTGCCGCCCGTCTGCGCGTGCCGCATTCGTGGTCGAAGTCATAAAGTAGATCTCAACGAAGAAACAGTGGAGCTGCCACCGGATCTCGTAGTGCTCAAAGCCCCAATCCTGGAGTGTGCGGTCCAGATTCTGGTAGATTGCATCCTTGTACGGGAGGAGTATCGCAGGCAGGGTTTCGGTCGCCAACAGCAGCGATGAAGTCGAATCCATTGCCCAGTCTGGGGGTAACTCAAGGGAGTTTTGCAGGTTGCGGTAACTGACGGCGTACGTGAGGATCTATGAAGCAAAAGAGATATTTCTCTGCGTACTGAAAGCTAAGCGTCGACAGGAACTTCGCTTGGGCCGCTTTCGTCCATTCTACGGCAAGCGGTTCGATATCGGAGATGCCATTCCGCACAGTAGCGACACCGTCGTTAAGAGCTTGGAACAATTGTTTTTCGGAAGACATGGAAGATGTGGTCAGGATGAAGAAGATAGGGGAGATAGGGATTTCAAATTTATAGGGGATTATCAGACAGGCGCAAATTGCGTAACCCCCGGCACCGCGGCGACGTGATGACAGTACCGGTTCTCGGCGGTACTCGGGAAGTTGACCAAGTTTATTTAATCTTGCAGTCAAATTATTTCTCAGGGGCCGGTTTGGGCCTAAATATCTGGATGTTGAATCTGCCATACCCATAGTAGGTAGGTAGGAAAATATCTATGGGCTCCTTCCCTCCTGCTGATCCCAAGCTGATCCACGCCCAGATTCGCACTGCTTCTTGATTGATCTTCCGTGTTCGTTGCCAACCGGACGGGTCACCATCGCTTTCCCATGCGCTGTCCTTCTGTCATCCTCCGAGTCCATGCACACTGCTCCCCTTACTCTGTTCGACCTCGACAGCAAGGACGGGACGCCGTTCTCTCCCAAGGTGTGGGCAATACGGTAAGTCCGAGCGGGGGTTGTTCAATTCAAGGGTTGAACGTACATAGGCTCTTGCTCAATTACAAGCAGATTTCGTATTCAACGACATGGGTGGGCTTCGCCGACATTGGGACGGTTCTCCCAGCCGCGGGCGTCCCCCCTACGCGCCGTTCCGCACCTCTCTACACGGTGCCCGCGATACTTGACGGTGAAAGGGCGATTTCGGATTCGCGGGCAATTGCCGAATACCTGGAGCGCACGTACCCCGCTCGCCCAGTGCGTCTGCAAGCGCACAAGGGAGTAGTGGAAACCCATATTTTGTGGCCGCTGGTCCCGCTCGTGGTCCCCAACGTGGTGAATATCCTAACGAGCGGGATACCGATTATTTCGTGAAAAGCCGGCGGCAAATCTTCAGTAAATGCCCTTCCAAAACAAACCTAACTTTATTGAGCCTTCAACAGGAAAAGAGCTCCATGAGATATGCCCGTTATCGGAGCGCGAGGCGGCGGTGCAAACACTGGTTGACGCTCTCACCGCGCTCGCAGGTTTGACTGCTGACAAAAATCCGGAGGGTTGGGTGTTTGGGGCCGTCGAACCGGTTTATGAAGACTTTGAGCTGGTGGGGCTATTTATGTGGCTGAAGGTCGGGGGCTTACCTGGGCTGTGGGAACGGATCAAGGATTTGAACAATGGAAGGTGGGGTGCGTTGCTCGCTGCTGCCCAGCCATACATGGAGATCGACTAGGCAAGAAATATCCAGATTTCACTTCAGTATTTAAAATCAACGCGGGGGCGCTCTTTACAGTACTACTCTACTACTGCCGGAAGAGTAACCAATTCGACTAGGCCTCTAAATTTTGTATTGCTTGATGATGATTGTGAAAGGCAAGTTATTTCCGTCTTTTTGCGTACACTTTACGCTCAAATCGCTTTGAAGTTCAGAATCAGGCTTTATTCAGTGTATACGAAGCCTTGCTCATCCAATCAAAAAATTAGGCAGTTATCTGGAACGGTAAACATTTTCACGAGTCAGCTGCAGCACTGGCAGTGCTCAAGGCCAAAGCGAGCCAAAAGACACAATTATTGAACAGTAAAGAGGGTCAGCATTGTGGAAGCTTACAACATAACCCGAGAAGAAATCGCCCATTGGCACCCGGGCAACACTCGGGAGAGAATCGACAAAGATCCATGGGTTCGACAAAGACGGCTCAACCCCGCAAAATCCGACCGGATCAATGATTGGATTTGATACGCTTCTCTTATTTCCCTCTTCCACCCAGGTGCGATGTTACCTGCTCATTCCGGTCCCACACGAACATCTGGCTGGCTGAGCGGCAATGATCAAGAACAATTCTGTGTTCAACTTCAAGGCGCAGATACAGTACAGTTGTCCGACCCCAATTCGGCCCGTCGGGTTTTAATTTTGGTCGGCTTTCCTCGCGAGGACCCGGCAAAAACCAGGGGGTGACCCAGGACCCTAGAGGTGGGTGAATTTGAAGCCTTCCGCTCGACCGGACATGAGAGGAAACTGACAATTTTTCCTAATCCGGCGCGGTGGCACCTTCGGGATCGAACAAATGTTCCCCAGATGAAGTCTGCGCCGGTTATCGATCAAGTTTCCACCAGCGATGTATCAAGTTCAACACTCTATATGCGGCTTGTATATACCGGTGAGACTCCGGCGACGATTTAAATGCACGTCTGACAGCTGCTACAACCCCCCGTATTCGAGTTGGCCGTTGGGGCTATATCCGCCGATTTGGCGTCCATTTAAGGCGCAGTTAACCTAAGTGCGAGCGAGTATATTAAAGCAGTGACTAGGCGTCGTATATTTGCCCCAGGTCCCAGGAAAACACCCTCAACGAAGACATGGCCCCAGTTCTAACCACACGCTTCAGCAACATCATTGCCAGCTTAACCGATGTGGTCTCGCTGCTGGAAAAACTTGACGAGGCATGTGAGACCCCGTTTCTCCCTGCCATCTCGGCGACGATACTGTCCTTGATAGCCTGCGTGCAGGTAAGGCGACGACGACCTTTCTTCGACGTGCGCTGATCGATACGGCGCAGGATACAAAGCGGAATAAAGAACAATCTATGCGCTTCATGGAGGATATTCTAGATCTTCTTCAGGTGGTTGTTGCGCTGCATATTAACGCGGAGCCCGCCGGATGTCTAGCGCCTCAGACCTTGGACGCCGTCGGAGAGTTCACAAAGTAGTACTTTTCGCTGAATTTAAATTGTGATCCGTTGACTCTGGCTGTGAACAGAACATGCCGCTGGCGGTGAACTTAATTGCGCATCTTGTCGATTATGAAGGCAGTTCAGCTGTTCTGGCTCGATGGGACAACGAGAAGATTTCTCTCCTTTCCGCGGGTCATGACAAAAGGACCAATCTGGAGGCATCTATTCAAATCTCACTTTTGAGTTCTCGTTTCACCGCACAGCCTGGGGCCAAGGACTTGCTCGCTCTCCTCTCGACCCTTCCCGATGGCCTCTCGGACGTCGAACTCCTGCAGATGAATCTACCCATCCAAAATATCCGGGCGGCCAGATCAACTCTGCTGAGCACTTGTCTGGCATACGTCGACGAAGCCAAACGTGTCAGGGTTTTAGGGCCGATCCGCGAGTATGTTCAAAAGTCAAGCCCTCCCTCTCTATCTCTACTGCGGTCTCCTCGGGAATATTTGGCCACCTTCTCAACCTTTACACCAAATACTGGGGAACCGCTAACCCTGCAAGTCACGCTAGCGGTCTCGCGTCGAATCTTGCACACATCCATCAAACCTTCCAGCGAGAGCTGCACACAAACAACCCAGACCTTGCCGAGGCCGTCCGTTGTGTCCTCAAATATAGCTTCTTCAGACACATTCACGGATATGGCCGTACCGACTTACTACCGCAGGTTGAAGTCCTCCTCCCTCAGGCTTGCGACGACCACCTGGAAATCGAATACATCACACGAGTTCTCCTGTCATACATGTATTACCCTGTATCCGAGCCTGAACTCCTGATTAAACGGGGTTTGGAATTGTTACCAAACTTGACCGACCCGCAGCGCAAGTGTGCGTATATTGGTTTTTATCTGGCAACGTGCCTCATGGTAACGCACAGGTCAATTCTACCGAGGACTGGGCATTTATTATTGCTATCATCGGAATGATTTTTCTTTGAGCAAGCAATTTCTGGCAAAAGGCACTTACTGCGGCGAGGTCGTCTGGTTTCACCAAGAGCGTAATCGATGTACTGCTCAGCAGCGCAGAAAGTGGATCTGTTCAAGGAGATTATTCCGCAGCCAACCAATATGCTCAAGAGGCCCGCAAACTTGCCCACCTCTCTGGGGATTTGTATGCAGAGGCACAGGCACTGTTCCTCTCAGTGATAGCGGCTGTTGATGGTAACCTCACTCATCGGATCCTCATGCTGGATAGAGCGAGAGACTTCCTCCGACTGTGCAACATTTCTGGAGGAAGTTTAGACAACAATATTCTGGCCATAATGGCTTTGACTCATGTTTGTAAAACGGAATACGCCGAAGCAAAAGAGATTTACACTGATATCCTCCAGAGGACATCTGCAGAGCAGGACCCTTTCAACCACGCCTGTTGTTTGATCGCTGTCGTTGAAATTAACCTGGGAAACGGTCAAATCGAGCACTCTGACCGCGAGGCTCTGTCCAGTGCTAAATCTATATGCCAAATGCTTCACTATCCCACGGGGAACATTCTTTGCGACCTCGCTATGAGCAGCCTCCAACTCAACGACGGCGACGTCACTGGTGCCTATGCCAAGTTAAAGCAATGTGTCTCTTCATCGTGGGGCAAGAATGCCTCGGTTGTATCCGATTGTTTAAGCAGACTTGCCGATGGTGATCGCTGGCCACTCAACGACACTCAGCATACTTGGACTTGGACCATCACGTACCTCGCCTGGGTGATTACTTCCTCACAGAAGAGGATGAGGAAACCGCTCGGAATATATTCGCCGCTGTCCTGGACGGTTTTACACAAATGGATATTCATCAAGGGAGGGCACGTTGCATGCTCCGGCTCGGGGATATGTTGGAGAGATAAGGGCAAAGATTCATGGCCGTCGAGCTTTGGACCGTATCCCGGACACTTTTCAAGAGATCTACGCAAGAGAAAAATGTCGCAGAGATCGATGCCCGATTTGCGGTGCAAGAGTCGCTGGAACAAAATGAAGTCGGGGCGCCAGTTGCTCGGGTTCCTGTGCTAGGGTCCTGAGAGACCAAAGTATAAGATGCGAGGAAGAACTAAGCTTACTACTGTACCATTATGTTCAAATCGACAGGGGGGGAGGTGGGGTGACGCGTGACTGGTTCAATGAATTCGACATTTCGACAACCCCTGAAAAGGTGTGTGACAAGAGAAAAATTTCAACATGGGTCGCAAATTTTACCCTTCTGTTGAAGGGAATTTCTTAGGATAGTAAAGAAATATTTGCGCAATGTGTTGAAGCCTTGTTGGTATTCTATTTCCTGTTCTTTTTGCAGGCAACTTTAGGGTGATTTTGGCCAGAAACCTTCAAATTTCAAAGTTGCGGTATGAATGGTCCAGGAATTGGTTTAAACCGCACTCAGCAAGGGTTGGAAGTTGAATTAGCGATTTCTCGCACTGTTTTTTGCGCGATTTTTCGGTGGTGTAACGAATCTCTGGACCTATTCGACACTGTTCGACACCGGCCTCCGTGACGCATGACCGCGACCAAAATTCGACATCGACAGGGGGGTGCGTAATGAGTGACTGTCGATTTGAACATAATGGTACAGTACTTATTTAGCGGTGGAACACGAAACGAAAAAAAATCAAATCGCTGGAATCGCGATCACGTGTGACACGTGATCGTTATCCAGAAATTTAAAGCCGTCCATCCAAACTCTTCACCACGTTTTACACATCTGCTCCGATATTTCAGAGCACGGGATCTTTCTATGTTCTTCCCAACCGTGTGATCGTCGACATCTCCCGCTCTTCGCTCTAATTCCATCTTTCTGGCGCTTAATAAGTCACGAGTTCAAAATGGTACAAAGGATTTGGGTATCGACAGAAAATATGCAAATCATCAAGAAACAACTTCAATGAAAGCTCGAAATCTTCAACTCCCCGGGGAATGTGGAGTACTCGGCTAATGAATCTCCACTACCTCCGTCTCGAGCAGAGTCTGTAGCTCCTCGCATATGTGGGGAAACTGTTCCTGGAGTTGCTTCGCATCTAACCCCTTGGGAACCTGTTGGTTCAATCGCTTCACTCCGTCCCATATCGTGCTGGCATCCGAGCGCATGGGTACGATGTACGTGCGAGGAATGGTGCCTTCCGCGACGTGGAGCAAGTGCATCTCGAAGCAGCCGCCACCGCGATCGGTACGTATAGAACAGTACTCCAACTGGGGCCCGGATATCCACTCCCTCAGCGAGTCCATGGGCTCAGGACTAATGGCAACACGTCCCGACTGTTCAGGCCCAGGAGCAAGATAGCTGAAATGGACCGGGTGGAAGCCGTCGAGAATTTGGCGAGTTCGGATAGTTTTCCGCGCTTTGAGGTAGTCGTAATGCAGAAGGGTATGCAAGAACGAAGCATTCCTCCTGCCAAGGTTCTTGCGCAATCCTAGGGTCGCTAATGTAGTGCCAGAATGCTGGAAGACCAAGTGTGCGGACTTGAGGTTGCTGCAGCGCATACGATGACCCTCTGGCGCCCTCCAATCCGCTATCTGGCACTCTTGCGAGCAGTAATAGGTTTGCATACATCCAGAGCAGCGGCGGAAGTCCTGTCTTGTGGAGATCCGCCCGCACTATTATAAATTCTTCAGTGAAAATCGAGCTGAAAGCACAGAAGAACCTGCCTCCGTATTGTCGCATGCCTCGCGCAAAATGTAGTCTGGCGAGTCATATAACTTCTTTGCGTTTAGCCGGTCCGCTGCGATCTCCAGGAACGTCAGATAGATGGCGCGCACGTCTGGTTGGAGATTCTGCAAGGGCCTATGCGACGCCGCCTGGAGGGATAACTGTAATTGAGACAGTACAGAGTGATAGACCGTGGCGCAGGGAAGAGATGTTCGCAAGATATGTTTTAAGTCTGTTCGGTCCACATCTGGGTTCTGACCCCAGGAGAAAATCAGGGAGATGAGACCCGCTTTAAGGGCCTGTGTGACCCATGGATATCCGGGTTCATGATCCAACATGGTCCCTAGGACACGAGAGAATATTCTTCGCACTTGTGGAGGACCAGTGGTCAGATAGTCCACCGTTCCCGCATAGAGAGAGACGAAAGCCTCCACGATGCGATGGCTGAGGACGGCGCTGATGATATGAAAATCGAGTTCCGCAGCATGCTCGAGAAATGTCAGTGCACCCAGCAACAGTCTGACCGCTACTGAATCAGAAATCGGCCGGCGGAAGAAGCGGGCCACGAATCGGGTGTGATCAGCGATGAGACAGGCGAGGTCATCGATAGTTCCCCCAGCACCGTACACGATCTGTGTGAAATTGTCACCATGCATAATGCCTTGGTTAAGGCGCTCGACACATTCACACACGCAGACGAACATGTCAATGTGGTCATTGTGATCAATGTGGCGAAGGAGGTCTGCCCAATTTTGCGGAAGCAGCATCCAGACACTCGGAGTTGACTTGAGGACAGCCGCAATTCGAGGGCGGTGGCCAAAACAGACGATTGCAGCGCCATACCATGAACAAGCATTCCATGGTTCCAAGTCACTGGGGGGTAACGGCAGAAGAAGGGCGAGATGCATCCAGAGGAACTCGATCCACTTCCAAACACGGGGCCAAAACTCCATTGCCAAATCGTCAAGAACAGTGGTCCCGATGACCAGAAAGATCAACGCCTTCAGACCGATGAAGGCGTTGATGACGACCGTCTGGTGTTCTTCAGATATATCTCCGTCGACGTCAAAGATTTTGGCAGGATCGAACTGAGGGTAGAATGCGGGTAGCAGCGGTACCGCCTCGGCCCTCTCGACTTGCTGAATCAGCGTATAGAGTTTGCGGACATTCGGGCCATTGCCACGGGCGGCCAAGATCGCAACGCCCTGCGCTCGAGTTAGAGACCACGCGAATGACATTGGCCGCACGACCCTTACCCGATAACTCAGTGGAAGTCTGGAAAGGTTTTCGAGTCGGAGAGCGGGGTGCATGGTGGTGCGGAGAAGAAGCGATGCTTGAGCGCCAATCGATTGTCCCCAAAATACGGAAGGGCAATGCAGCGGAGATTACAACCGATCTAAATATAAGTATCGTAACTTTAGATTTTACTCAGTTATCTAGAGGTCGTCGGTCAACAAATATCCTAGATTATAGGTTGCTCTGCAAGAAAACGATAGCACTCTGCAAGTCGACCGACTACTTGCTAGCGGTGATGCTATGTATTAGGTTGGCTTGAAAACCCTGCGTAGGCTTCGCTTCAGTGCTTTAGCTTGCAATTCTCCAAGCCAAACCCAGTCAATGAAGCTGGTCTGGCTTGGGCCGACTCTGGCTCGAGCCCTGGCTTTCGGCTACAGGATTTCCCACGGTTGATAATCTTCAAGCGTGTGAGAAAATACCACGAAAGTAATAGTAACGGCGGGAAAATACCATGGACCTTGTATACACGTACTAGGATCTTGTATATGCATAATAAGGCTCCAGGACCGTGCCAAGTTTTGAGCACGATGTTCACTTCACGGATATCTGACTAGTGATGTGTTTACCAAGTGTTCGAGCGCGAGGTGAACCTAAAATGGGAAACCAGCACCAACGAGGATAGAAAGGAGCTAAAAGCTACTGGGCACAGTCGCTACTCACAGCTTTGATCTGCGCGGGCGGAGCTAGAAGTGAAAGAACTGTGGGAAACCATCCGGCGATCTCGGTGATGTTGGTTTCTGGGCCTGGGCGCATCAGTACATGGTGAAAGAAAGTTCCGATTCCGAGGGGAAGGGCAGCTTCAGAGAAACAAGTGAGTGGATCACGATATTGGCTGCCAGGGCATCCTCAACATAGAGAAAGTGTTTAGAGAACGATCAGAAAGCACAGGGATCGCGTTCCAGCACCCGTGCTAGACCGTCGCCGTGAAAAAAGAAAACTCAAGGTGTAAAAGCGCTGAGACGCGCGGAAAACGGCTCGCTAGGAAGCTTAATATCGCTGGTGAGCTGGTTCGACTCGAGCCCGGGCCTTCAAGCTTCAAGCCTCAAGGCCGACTTCATTTCCTTTTTACTCCGGAGGTCACTGACCATGATCCAAGGTGGGCGCCCCTCCGAGTCATTATGAGGTGCGCCGCGCTGAATTATTAAATAAAGTTATAATGCGCATTGCCTCAAGCGTTTTTTATTCCGGTGGATTGACTCTCAGACTCGGACTTTACCGCCCTTGAAAATGTCTTGTTCCATATCCAATGAAGTAACCACGCCAGATTTTCTTTTGTGCCAACGTTGCACGCCCAAAGGATCGGACTACGTGGTTCGAGACACATATTTTCGATTAATGAATCTCCACATTGTTCTTGTCCGTTATTTCGATCAAATTCCGAACAAGGGTCTCAACCTGGGAATTCTGGAGCCCGCGGGTGCCGCTTGCCAGTCGCAGCAATCCATCGTGGAATCGCGAGGTCGACGCGTGTAGGGGGAAAAGACTATTACTCCAGCTCGTTCCATGGCCAAACCTCACAGCGTGGAGGGTTAAACGGCCAGCAGCGCGAGCAAGGCGCCCCCAGTGAGGAATATCTACCGCCGGCCCCAACTGCGACATTGGCATGACGGAGCACTCAACCCCGGCAATGCCGGTGTAGTCGAAGCCGACGAAGAATAAGGTGTCGGGGTACTGCACAATGAACTGGAGGGTGGTCACGGCAATTTGAACCCGTAGCCGTTGATAGTCTGAGTGCACGAGAGCACGGATAAAGTTTCGTTCGTAGTAGTGGAGCCCGATCTCCGCAAACGCTGCACATGAATCAGACATTATCCAGGTTTAAAAGGAGAGACTGACTGAGGTGGGCACGTCGAAGGACGTTACACTCGTCACGGTGTCCGTCTATCCAATCGACACGTTGGCATTTCCGCGAACAATAAGCGGCGGTGCGGCAAACAGAACACCGTCGGAAACAATCTCTTCTGTCGACTTGGTGGCACTGGAAATCGGATGAAACAAGCACGGTTGAGAACGTTCGGAGGCCCACCTTCATGTTATAGCATGCCAGAGATGATGCTCTTCCAGAGGCCTCCCAAGTGTCCAAGATTTCGGCTCGCTCGTCCACCAAGGATCGCAAAGTAATCCAATGTTCAAACAACGCCGAGCGAGAGAATTCCTCGCCTCGTGCCGGCGTTTCCAGCTCCAGGAAAGCCCTTTTCATCTCCGCAATAACGGTATAAGCCACCAAATTCTTGGGCAGTACAGTCAAGAGCAGCTGTGGATAGTTCCCGGCCTCCGATATCGCCGTGATGTTCACGCCGGACGTGATGACGTGTCGGAGTAGGCCGGCTTGAAGAGCCTTCACCACCCACGGATATCCCGGGGGCACATCCATGTATTCGATAAGCGTCTCGAGGCCAAACTCAACGCTCATCGGCCTGTCAGGAACGCCTTCGGAAGGGGGTGGGTGTCCATCTATGTCGAGTATTGATACCAGAGACGGGATAATATCGCGGGAGAGGAGGTAGTCGACAAAATCTGGAGATATTCGAAAGATATCCCGCAGAAAGCAAAGCGGTGGAGTGATAGAACCCGGAGCATACGAGGACTTTGAATTCATAACTACTTGGGAGATGTTTTTGGTCAGCGTAGCTGCGAGGGACTTGTAACTGCCTCCGCAGGCATCGACCACTTCTTGAAAATGGAGCTGGGTTGACATGTCAGCTAGGGCAAGTAAGGGTAGCCCTATAACTGTCGAAGACAGTGGGTCCTCTGGTCGAAACGAGTGGTCTACCATTGTGGCCCAACCCTTTGCGAGGATGCGGCGGACGCCGTTGGTTGCAAACATTGCCAGAGCGGTTTCAGGATGTTCCTGGAATCGCAAGAGGATTTGGGAATGTCCTAGATGTGTCGAGATTATCTCGGGCGGGGTGCGTGCCGGAAAACAGTCGTAGTACAAATGGACACATTCCATCCATGACCACACCCGAGGCCAGAGATTTGGGATAGCGTCAAGCGGGAGAATCGCACTAAGGGTAGCCAGGCAAGAGAGCATCTTCGTGGCGTTTTCAAGGGATGGGAGAGTCGACGAAGTGAAGATGGCATCCAAAATGTCAGGTGACGGGATGAGCATCGGATCCAGATTCGCGTAGATCACAGGCAGGAAACCGACGACTTCGTGATCTGGTAGAGTCCCAGCCTGCACCACAGTACATATTCTGGCAATGTCTTTTGAGGAGCCATTGATCGCGGCCAATGCGACCGACTTGTGCTCCAGGTGAGTCCGCGCGCATGCAATACAACGGAATTCTCACACGGAGGGAGTTGCGGAGTCGGGAGGTGCTCCCAGCCAGGAGAGCAGGGTGAGTGGTGGTCATCGTCAACGAGAAGGGCAAAGATCTTTGTTTTGCGCAGTTTGGCTATTGCCGTCATGTGATCGACGCGTCGATCGCGAGTCGCGTACGTACACTTCCCAAATTCATATTGCGGCCAAGGAATTCAATCAAAATTCATGCCCCTCGTGTTTCTCCCAGGCTCCCAGTCCGACGGTGCCAAGTACGCCCCGACGGCGCGTGGTGCCCACCCGCGTTTTGAAGTCGTAAACTTGTGGGTAGGCTCGTTCGATTCGGGCCCGGGCCTTGAGGAATATTGGCGTCGCTTTTTCCCCTGGATATCAGGAAGAGGAACAACGGGGAGATTTAAACGAAAGACTTGCTTGATACCAGTCCGGAGGTGTTTCGTGTCCTGCAGTTAAGACACACAGGAGTGAATGAATAGCAAAGGAGCCCAGGAACCGCGTTCCAACTCCCAACCCGTCACGAGGTGAAATTCTTGGTTCACTCTGGAAAAAATTGAGAGTTGTGAAGGCCCGGAGGCGCGTGGTGCGCACCCGCGTTTCGAGGGGAATTTCACAAACAACGATAACGTTCGAATCGAGTCCGGGCCTTGGAAATGGAATCTGTCGTCTGTTTTCCGCCGAGGGAGATGTGGATGGGGAATGAGATCGTACCAGGTCTCGTTCGAATTTCTGTTGAAGCGCTTCGAGGCCCGGAGGCACGTGGTGCGCACCTATAATTTATAGGGCTGCAGATTGGGTGAGCTCGTTCGAATCGAGCCAGGGCTTGAAACTTGAATTTTACCACCAGAGTGGGAATCACTCTGGGGCGGTGTCTGGGTGCTTGGGCTGTCGTGCTGCAGTCGGTAGAGGTCAGGCGCCGGTCAGGCTCGAACATGGAGCCAGTTGAGGGCATAGCGCTGTCGGTCAGTAAAACTAGGAATGGCCCCGCGTGGCGCGGGCGTTTCGTGCAGTTCCCACTAGGGAGTGATAAAACTGCAGGCGCGCTTGTTCGACTCAAGCCTGGGCCTTGGGTGGGATCCTCGACCTTCTTTTTCTCGAGGATGTCTGGACGGGGTGCTACAGAAAGGCGACAGGTTTGCCACCAAAATGGGATTCAAGTAGCTCTGCGACGCGACCCAATGAGTAGCGGAAACGTTAAATTAAATTCAAGGGAACACGAACACGTCACGACATATACATACAACGGCAATGCGCTCCTGTGCTCTGCAATTCTTCTCAGTCCAAGGATGGGTTATGGCCAGGAGGCGCGTGCGCCCCTGCGTTTGTGACATGAAAGTAAAAAACTTGCCAGCGTCGCGCGTTAATCTTAAAGAACGGACGCATTAAATCGAATCGAGGCGGTTGGCACGCAGCCGCGAGGCATCTGTACTCTGCAAAGAGTTCGGCCTCAACAAGAAATGGCCCCGAGGCGTGTGGTGTGCATCTACGTTTTGTACAGGCTTTGGAGTTAATACTGCAGACAAGCTCGTTCGATTCGAGCCCTGGCCTGATTTCGACATGTCTTTCCTTTTTTTCGCATGCAAACACATATCACGATATCCTGGGATTGAGGGTGAGATAATAGGGATAAGTTTATTGTGCAGGGGGCATGCTAATCTTCGCTGTATTTCCAATCTTTCGGATGACATCCGTAGGACACACCTTGGCGCGATCTCGTTCGATTTTTTTAGCTGTTCTATTTCTAAAAGTCTCGCGCCGAGCAGGAAGGCTACTCCAAGGATCGTATTCCCAGAGCACACAAGATAAAGCTCCTACTCGACCTAAACGTAAATCAGAGGGGTGTAAAGGCCCGGATGCTGATGCGCACCTGAGAGAGATTTGGTATGCGGATGAGCTCACCCTGGACTGTATCGGGCGGTATTCACGCTGGGAGGTATATATGTGGCCCTTATCCCGAGTTGCATAGCGTCAAGTTTGGATTTCGTTGTCTGTCGTTCCTCTGGCGCCGGGGGTACACTGGGCACCGCTAAGCTTTACTGACCCGTCGGGCTACAAATAGATATCGTTACCCAAGTATGGCCCACGCGTGGTGCGCACCTGCATTTCGTAGATTGTGACTCCATGCGAGAAATTTAATATTGCGGATAAGCTCGTTCGATTCGAGCCCGGGCCTTAACCCACGTTTGCAATCCCTTTTGCTCTTATTCCTGGAGAAGATGAGGATGTGGAATATTAACGAAATATCAGCCAGAAATACATCACTTGATAACGGGGTTGCAAGTCGAATATCCGGTTCTTTGGTGCTCAGAGGTCTTGCGCGGAGCAGGAAGGCTATTTCAAAAACCGCGTTCCAAGATCACACGAAGCAAACCTCTCAGTCGACCTAAAAAAATCCAGAGGATAAAGGCCCGGCAGCGCGTGGTGCGCACCTGGGTTTCGTAAGATTTCATTAGGAATGGTACTGCAGGAAAGCTCGCTCCTTCGATTCGAGCCGGGCCGTTCGCAAAAAACTAAAATTCCCGCCTTTTCTTCTTGGAGATTAGGATAGACTTGGGCGGAAGGAGGTCTCGTTGACCTCGAATTTAGGTTTGGTTTGATTCGATCCCATGCAGGAAAATAATGGCGATGTGGTTTGAGAGTTGATCATGTGTTGTAGATACATACGAGGGTGAGTAAATTTCGTCCGGCGGCGATGTGGGTTCTTTGTATGCTGAGTGGCATGTGCTGAGCTGCGATAGAGCGGGCGGGATCTCTACGAAAATACGCTGACAAGCTAGTGGCTCAAGGGACAGATAATCAGAGGCCGAGATACAATAATGAATTGCCTCCGTGGCAGTAGATCGTCGGAGATTGCGCGAGGAAAGATTCGGGGAGGCAACGTGAGAAGGCGCGAGGTGAGAGGGAGTCTGAAATGCGAGGACGCGTCGTGTACCGGAGGGAGGTCGCCCGAGAGACAAGGATAGCCTGAGAGCAAGGTCGGGGCGGAGTGCGGTCAAAGGGAAGGAAGTTTACTGCGCGCAGCATTTGAGGATCAGGTTAAAACGTCGAGACTGTTGCACTGGGATAGTTTGTAAAATTATTATTATTCCGTTCATTTCGCTGCCGTCTTCCGCTTTTCTATACACAACGCCGCCTCAGTCAGCCTTCCCCACTACCCGCGAAAACGGACAGAAACGTACCTCATCCCTCCCCTTGGTCCTCTTCATCCCCACACGATCATTCACTAACTCCCCTCCGGCTTCCTACCCCTTCTCGTACTCTTCCTTTCCGCCGTACCGCTGCCCGCCCGCGCCCCGCGCGCCGTACGGTTTCTCCTAGTCCAATCGTCCCGTGCTCTTTCATCCCCGCTTGCGCGCGCCCGCCGTATCCTAGTCTTTCTTTCCGCGCGTTTTGGACGCCGACCTCGATGCCGCATGCATTCGGCGTCGTCGCGGCGTTGAGACCTGGGGAGAGTGGGTGAAATTTGGAAGCCTGACGGCATTGATGGAATCAGCTTCTCACGGGGTTTGATGGCGGAGCTCGAACGCAGTGATACTGCAGTGATTTCAAGGATTTTTGGTGTTATTATTTCGAACCGTGGCGTTATCCTCGTGACCGTCGGCGGGGATTTGTATCAACTTCTTCCTGGATGTTTAGCTCATTTATGTGGCGGCCAAGGAGCTTGTCTGACACCGCGCTAAGTTCTAACTTGACTTCGATGATTTGCCTGGTGCCAATTCTTTGAACAAAACCCTTCTGTCAACAAATCCCGAGACCGTAGTATGTACAAACAATATGTATGTTCATGTAGTTGTTATGCTTTCTCCCGCTCATACTGCCTCCTTCTTTGAACCGTCGACCGAACGTGGTTGTTTTTCCTCCCCGTTTTCCCAAGTCAACGACATCAAAATACGTTCCATCCGTACCTATCCGCCTGACCCTCTCCCGAGCCGAAGGCGAGATCCTACCAATTTATTCGATCAATTTGAGCACCAACTGCAGAAAGATCAGTTACCATTTCCTCGAGGGACTTCCTGAATGTTGCAGGTAGCACCCAAATCACGAGCGCAATTCCCATTAGCATGAACATTACGAAGAACCTGATAAGGCGATAACAGTAGTTGTGGTGGCGAAAAGAGCACTGTCGCTCACAGGTATATTCCGTAGGTCATATTGTCCAACATGACTGGTACGACAAGCGAGACAAGGAGCTATGCGGTTTCAAGGTTGGATGTTGGAATGCTGAATATTATATGGGACCCACATTCGTCATCCAGTTTGCAGACGCAGCAAGCGCGACACCATGTGCTCGAGTGGACAGTGGGAAGACCTCCGATATCACCTGGATTGTTTGTGTGAGACTGGCGCCTACATATACTACTCATCCCAATATTTTGGTTGCTCACCGTCCATGAAACGGGACCTGAGTTTAGTCGTCAGCCACTAATAAAGGAGGAGAATCGTGAAACACACCCCACGACCAACCAGAGAATCCTGCGTAGCACTAAATGAAGGCTGCGGTAGTCCAAGCTGCCGCGTCGTCGTTCCACTCCGGCTCATATGTTGCTGTGAGCGCTGCGATCAAAATCAACATCAGCGCCACCCCGCTTCCACCGATGATCAACAGCGGACGACGTCCGACATGGTCTATGGTGGCGATTGCAGGCAACGTGGAGATGATGAATACAACTAGAGACAGGATGAACCAAGGGAGCAAGAAGGGGACTCCACTTACCGCCAATAAGTAACGCCGGCCGCAAGGAGTGACACCGTTCTACCATGGAGGCCGAGAGATTGGAAAATTGTGGGAGCATAATAGACCTAGCATTCATGATAGCATCAAGCCTAATAATCGCCTCAGAATTGACGAGACTCACGATGGCGTCGATTCCGGTCCTTATTTATGTTAATTAAACGACCAGTGAATACTGAAAGAAATGGACGAACATCTGCTGAAAAAATTGAGTGAGGCAGGCAGCTGAAAGGATTGGTGTTAGATCAAGCATCCAATAGAGTGGGGCACCTCACTAGCGGTCCTTCTGAACATATGGATTGTAGTGAAGAGCTCTCCAAACTGGGCGACTTGTAATTTGAACTCAATCAAGGGTCCACAAGTTTGGGGAACCGTTCCGCTGTTATCTCCGCCTCTATTATTTCGCGTTAACTGAAAATACTGTCAATTTGACGAGAATCCTGACCGAACATGGCCTCCGCCTGGATTTCGGTGTATTCAAGTTGAAGAATTTTCGAATCTTCAGGCATCTTGCGGAACCACGCCAGTGTATTCACGGCGTCGTCTCCACGACCCTTGCGGATAAGCCATCTTGGTGTGTAGGGTAAGGTGAAGCTGAGGAGGGCGAGCGCTATGGCGGGAACGCCCTGGCCTGCGAGGCACACGCGCCACGACGCAGAGTTGGTTTCCGAGATAAAATTTGTGCCGTATCCGACCCTGAGATCCACACAAGGTAAATATTAAACCTTAAGGTGCAATAGTGAAATTACCAGAACCATATATAGATCCCAGCGGTGATTGCCAGCTGCTGTATGGAGACGATGGTGCCGCGCAACTCCGGCAGCGAGATTTCCGAGTTGTACCTGTGGGGAGTCGTTCGCTACTCGTGCTCGGTTGATTTACGACCCACGCACAATGGTACCACAGCGGAGAGAGATCCCACAGCCCAACCAATAAAGAACCGTCCCACAAACTGTGCGCATACTTATTCTTCGGCGTGGG
The DNA here is from genome assembly GCA_029378385.1 of Mycena metata. NCBI lineage: Eukaryota > Fungi > Basidiomycota > Agaricomycetes > Agaricales > Mycenaceae > Mycena > Mycena metata. The sequence goes on from JARKIB010000305.1 coordinate 154,898, forward strand.
GGGGTATTCGTGCTTACCATCCATGCCGCATTTTGCGCGCCAGTTGTTAACGCCGTCCCCAGGCAACAGATCAGCGCTCCCACTAATGTCCACCGTCGGGATATGGTGTCGCAGAGATACCCCTTCACGAATGTCAGGGATAGTAATCAGCTGTATAGAAGTTCGCACTGACGTTTGAAAGTGCTCCGGCCCACCCCCCGAGGCTGAGGGTCCTGCGAGCAAAGTTAACTGACTGCATGTGAAATCAAGTGCGTACGAGACACTCCATCCCTTGAACGACGAATCGTTGGCAATACGCGAGAATTTAGGATTGGAGACAAATGCGTCCATGACCAAAACTTGTGAATAGGCTCCTTGCTTATATCCTGTGGATCTGTTAGGCTCGGAATTTTGTGGAAACTGGTAAGTCAACCATAGCAAAGAGCACCAAGTCTGCACCAACATGTAAGAATGAATTTCAGAGATATGTGAAAACCCACGTCGTAATTACTGCCAAGTGTTGACCACATCACGAAGTCCTGCGGGACCGGCAAGTACAGCTCTGCGCGCAGCATTAATGGCTTGAAGGTTGGACATGGTCGATGAGCGGGGAGTCTTAAGCGGTGCCAGTAGCACCAGGTTCTTTTAAACGAATGTCTCCCCTAGTGCGGCCCACGGTGCCGTGGCCAGGTTTTTGACTTGTGATGTTCAAGCGCGGCCAATAAGTCTGACGCCAGTGTCGCGCCGGAAAAAAACTGATTTAACCTGACCCCACCTGATGAGTTGGTCGGTGCTAGTCGGGTTTTCCGTGCGCTAAAAAAAGAAAATTAGAATGAATGCCTATCAGGCGCTGTCAGGTACTGTCAGGTATGCCTGACCTCGGTCGCGTGTAAACAAAAAGTTTACCTGCACAAGAATGCACTAAGACTTCGACTCACACATGTGTGACTACAGCAAAATGTTATAAAAGTCTTTCCGTAGTACCTTATAGCCAGTGATTGGTACGGGTATCCCACCTGGGACCTTCTGAAGAGCACCCGCCCTTATAGGCGGCGCGGGTACGTGTTATGTATTATGTTCATGTGTCGGCCTTACTCGGGTGGGTTCCACGCAATCTTCTGAAGAACACCCGCGCTTATACTCGGCGCGGGTACGTGATATGTATTATGTTCATGCATCGGCCTTACTCGGGTGTACTGAGTGTTGCTTGTTTATCCTGCCTCACGTTTGCTTATGTCATATGCTTTCCCTACTTCCAAATTGATATCATTCGGACCACATGGTACTTGCTATTTAAAATACTTCTACATTAGTGTGAAACGGAGGGGACTGAAGTCCGCACACGACGGCCCATCCTTCCCCTTCAAATTACCCCAATTGAATCAAGCACCTGGGGCCGCGTTGGGCTCAGTCATCATCCTCCTCCTTCTTGATTGATTCTGCTTGGTGTCTCGGCGCGGGGGGTAAAGCGGATTATTCTAATGCGAAACCCGGTTCTCGGGAAACCCCCCCCGACCAGGGAAATTTTCATTTATCTGATGCAAAACCCCTATGGGACTTCCGGTGCTCGGGCTTGGTATCAACTTGAATATTTCCCCGAATAGGGAGAGTGACCGTGTGCTGTGCTGCGCTGCGCCGATGGTTCCAGGTTCTCAATCTAAAATTTTACTGGGTGTATTATATTTTTTACCATCATGGATTCAAAGATTGTTAGCTTGAGTCATTGGGACA